>PVKS010018362.1:0-40278 GCA_004027875.1 Aplodontia rufa
CAGATCTAAAACTATACTATAGGGCCATAGTAACAAAGACAGCATGGTACTGGTATCAAGACAGGGAAGAAGACCAATGGAATAGAATAGAAGACCCCGAAACAAATCCTCAAATCTTTAAACATCTGATTTTTGACAAAGGGGGACAAAATGTTACATGGAGAAGTGACAGCCTCTTCAACAAATGGTGCTGGACAAAATTTTCACATTCTAAATAACACGTTGTTTTAAATGCGTATTGGAATAAAATAATTATTAAAACTGACTTAATGCAAAAATAAATAAATAATACCTGTGTATAAGCAACTAGGATATTTATGAAATTAGTTTTGAAAAGCAAACATGTTAATGAATAAAGAATATAAAGATTGATTAACATATTGACATAACTTTAATTTTGTTTTGAAATAATTAAACTGATTGGTTCTTAAAATAAAATGAGATAAAACATCTTTTTGATTTTGAAAAGTTTTTCATTCAATATTAAATTTACATTGAGATAATGAACCTTATTTACTTCAATGGAACAAATTAGGTTTTTTGAAATATACATCCTGAAGAAATTGAAAATAAGGAATTTGCTTAGCTATTAAATTTGCCTAAGGATAAATTCTTGGTTTTGCTTTTATTACAGAAAATACTAATCTATTCTGCATTTATAGTTAGCGTTCCAAAAACTATTTTAAAATGAAGCTTATGTTTTCTGCCCCAGGCTCATAAAAGAAATGAAAACTCTGTTGTTTATGAAGAATAGATTTAAAAGTTAGGAAGCTGCAGGCCAATTAAAATGCTTCATTTAAATATTTTGGAGAAAGACTCTCAGGTAAGTCAGAACCTACTACTTACCTGGAATGAAGAAGTAGGGAAAAGAGACACAAAAGACATGAGTATGATAAAAATAAGAAACTTTGCCCCCTGGGGTTAAAAAAGCCTATACTACTTATTCCCTAGCCTTTTAGGGCAGATTTAATCCGAAGAAAAATAAAAAAGAAAGAAAGAAAAAGGAAATTACAGGTATTTCTCAATGCCATAAAAAAGACAAACGGTAACTTAGAAAATTTGAAACTGAAAGTGAACTTTATGCACTCAGTTCTCCATATTAACACACCAAGTCATCTGGGGTCTTATTAAGGTATAACCCATGGTTTCTTATACTGTACATTTCATAACATTTATATCTTATTATCCATTCACACTGAAGCACATTATGTTCTCAACATATTCTTTATTTTTTCCTCTGTATTATATCTCTGAAAATGAAAAGCTACCTCATTTCCACCTTTTCCCTGTAAAATTCCAAAATTTTAATAAGGGTTGCATAGATAAATCACTGACTGGCTTAAAATTGTTATCGAAAGCACAGTCCTCATCCCCATGCCAAACTAATAATAAAGACAAATTTTGAGAAAAAGGAAAGGTTCATTGCTTTTCTAGCAAAGGAGTAACACAGGGGACTAGCATCCCAGAGTCTGTGATTCTGCCTATCAAGGGAAAGAGAGTGTTTTTTTTAAAAAGATGATTCCAGGGGTTCTCTGCCCAGATAGTAACTCACATGCTAATTTGGGAGATAGTAATTTCTTAGATCTTCTGGTACCATCCCCAAGGTCTGAATTACTTCTTTCCTTTGGTGAGTGTGTTCTCAGGGACAGATAGCTGCCTAGGATGGATAAGGAAGAAAGGTCATCTTATTTCCCTGGAAATCAGAGAGAGGAAGGTTAGGGAAGGGGAGAGATTTGGGGAAGGAAGAGGAGAGAAACAGAAAGAAACAGGTCCATTTTAAAAATAAGTCCCATTGGCAGATCAGCAAGGGCTGTATTCAAAGCAAAAAGTGTGCCACTGTTATGTTTCCCCAAGGTCAAGTTCTACTTTCCATTTCTATGGAAAAATGGGTAACAAGACCTCCATGCTGCTTCCTGCTGAGAGAAAGAAAAGTTGGGGAGAAGTGACCTGAAGATCTTGTTCTCTTATCAGGTGGGGCGTGGACAGCGTTAGGTAGCACTTGACCCAGGCAACAGCATTTTGAATCTTATCCTCTATCTTAGAACAAGAACCACTTATCCCTAAACCCCAGACCCATCTATTACCTAAACCCCAGACCCACCTATCCCTAAAGCCCAGACCCACCTAATCCCTAAACCTCATACTCCCCTACAATACTCCAACATCATGCAAAGAAACCCCAAACACTCCATCGTAAGAAAGGACCTTTCCCTGAAACCCCCTAGCAAAGCCCTAATCTTCTTTTCTCTTAATCCTCTATATCTATCCCAGTCTGTAAGCAGTAGACAGACTCTCCTGGGCCCCCCTGCAGGTTTTGCCCAGTAAACCTGTGTTACTGTTGAGTGGGTGCCACTCTCCTCTCTTTTTATCTCCTCCACTTTCTTCTCTCCTTACAGACAGTTAAGGGTATTTAGCATCAGATCAGTCCAGAGGTCCATGGCTGTGAGATAGAAAAGGTTGGTATTCCAGAGTAGGGAAGGGACAGTAAAGGTCAGTAAGAGGAAAAGCACAAGCAGAGACATTTAAACATGCCCCAGGGTGTTAAAAATCAGTTCCTATTTCTCAGAAAGGGCTTAAGTTTCCATCTTACAGAAAGCAACTGTGTTGTGTCATCTGTCTCAAACCCCGTGCAGGACAATTGGAATATCAAGAACCAATCAAAAAAGCTCACATCCCCAGTAACAGTGGAGAACCAATCAGGAGGAGCAGATCAACTTTTCCTTTAAAAGAAGGAACACTGACTCCAACAACACTCTTTCCCCTCCGAGGCACACTGTGGTGGGAGTTCTGGGTCTTTCTTACACCTTTGCTTTTTAATAAAATTCCTGCTAACTTGCTGACCTCAACATTTATAATGTTCATTATTTGACTCTAGAGCATGAACCTCATCTCAACTCCTGCTGGTAACAGTGAGAGTTGGTGGGTGACTGGACAAGGCATAAATAGGGAAGGGGTCATGCCAGGATACTAATACATAAGACAGCAAAGCATTACTTCTTTGTGAACAATTAGTGCCAAAGTAGTGTTTCAGTTAGTCTCTGAAAACCTTGAGTATAGTTACTCATTAAAGCTTAAGCTGAGATCAAACATGCCATTGATTTGGGAGCCAATTAAGGTTTTAGAAACATTGGGATTGTTAGAAACATATACAACATTTAGTTTTTGTAATGGCACAGATGTTCCCTTGAGCTGTATTTAAGATATCTAATGTCATCTGATTTCTGTTAGCTATTTTTAGCTTTCTCATTAGCATTTCCTCCATGTTTAGTAGAGGGATCCCTTTAACTGTGTATTTTAGGAAGCTTATGGTAAAATTAGGACCTATATATGTGTACTACATTGCATATTTTAGAGCAATCTGAGGGATAAATATTGGGGCTAAATAATCATGCCAATTAACATAAGATCAAGTTTATGTTGGAGGTTGGGACACTTCCTTTTTAACCTCCAGCTTTATTTCCCTTTGGTAGAGTTGATACAATGGTAAGCTTAAGTTACATTTAAAAAATTATCTTTCCGTTTAAATGTTTAAGAATGACTGTTCTTTCCTTATATTCTAATGCCAGGTGTTTAAGACCAAGTTGGCTAAAATTGATCTCATTCTTACCTACTCTTAGAGTCAGCATAGATTCCTCAGAGATCACTCCTGGGGATTTGTGAGAAGTGTGCTGGCTCCTTTAGTCTTCCTCTATCAGTTGTGCCATCTTCTAGGATGGGTCAGAATCTTGCTCACATGTGGCTTCCCTTGGAAACATAGGGGATGTTTCTCTCTCCAATGGCCCTCTTTGCAGAATGTGCACTGATTGGCTTCCTGTTCTCTAGGGCCTCTTGAGCCCCCTGAAAGGGAGGTTGGATGGCCCAGTGGAGTTGCAGGGATTTTAGCGGAGGTCCCATATTCCCTGGGATGTACATAACCTTAAAAGGCAAGAGCCAAAATGTTGGGTGCTTTTTCCTTGGTACCTTTACTTTCTTGAACTTAGTCTCCAAGTTTTTGGTTTTAAACATCCATCATGACAGTTTCACAAGTTAAAGTGGGAATAATGGGTTATGATTTCAATGTCTATAATTTTTAATTACTTCTTCCAATTAATTGGGGTCAGGATTAGTACTGGAAGACTGCCCTATATCCTATTTGTCCTATATGAGATGATTTATTGTTGCAAATCAATTCAAGTTGTTTTTTTAGAAGCAGTACTTTTGTAAACCATTCAGAGGCAACAGTTATAAAATTTTAAAAGGAAAACACAAAATGAACACTAATGTATCTGTGGTATCTATTTAGCTTCCACAAAGACCCATATATCTATAAACTCAATTATATGTAAATTTTACTATGTGAAAAACTTATTGATGTACTTATTTGTTTATATTTTTGTTACCAGGGATTGAACCCAGAGGCACTCAATTACTCAGCCATACTCTCAGCCTTTTTTATTTTTTATTTTTTTAATTTTGAGACAAGTTCTCACTAAGTTGCTTAGGTCCTTACTAATTTGCTGAATCTGGTTTTGAATTTGCCATCCTCCTGCCTCAATCTTTCAAGTTTTTTTGGGATTACAGGAATGCACCACCATGGAAGGGTTTTATAAAAAACTCTTTCACAAACAAATACCTTCAACAATTTACCTAATCTTTATTTAAATTTTCTACTATATCCTCTATTTTTTGAATGCAGTAATATTTACAAAAATAAAAGTAACTCTATCTTTTGAACACAATTTTAAATAAGTTTTATTGTAGCCTACTTTGGAGCCATTCTAACAGAGTAGAATAATAGGCAGAGTCTTAACTCAGGTGAAGCTGGCCTCTTGAAAAATCTTAAAATTATTTTATTTCTAAATCTGATTTTTACCTCTTCTTTAAAATATCACTCTACAAAGTTCTCATGTAGTGTTTCCTGAGTCTATGTGAATACCAGATAACATAATATATTACATGTGAAACATGAATCAAACAGAAAGGCTAAGAGAGTTGTTAACTTCCTCTTTGTGGAAAAAGTGGTGATACGTTCCCATGTTCTACACTGCCAACTTTTGAACAAATCAGGCTCTCCCTATTACCTTCTAAAAATACATTTAAATTCCCATACCAGTGTAAAGAGAAACACAAAACTTTTTATATAATGCATTGATAATAGTTACTTTTATTAAGTTATAAAACATTACAAGATATAAATAAATACCAACCAAATTTATTATTTCTGTATAAAGCTGAAGGATACTATTGCTACAGACAATTTTAGTAGGGAGAATGCTAACTTGGTAAAGTTCTCTCCTAAGCTTTACATTTTAAAAGGTTTGCATACTTGAAAAACATGAATACATGTAACATATAAAAAAGTCAGTAATGGCTCTTTTTCACAATTACACAGATGTCCTTCTATTAACTAAGGCTAACTTTTAAAGTAAAGTTTAGAATCTATAGTGTATACTAGCTATAATCATAGATCTGCATAGGTTAGCAGTACTAACAAAAAACAAATGGTAGCTTTGAATCTCTTATACATTTAAGAAACAGTGCTAACTATCTAAACCAGACTTAGTCAAAGCAAACATAAATAAATCAGGTTTTGAAATAGTGGTATGGCCTTTTTATTTCAGATGCAATGTGTTTTAGTCAGCTTTTTTTGTTGCTATGAAGAAAAGACCTAACAAGAACAATTAGAGGAGAAAAAGTTTATTTGGGGCTCAAAGTTTCAGAGGTCTTAGTCCATATGCATCTCACTCAATTCCTCTAGTCTTGAAATGGACACCATGATGGAAGGAAAGCAATCAGGACATCATGCCAGGAACGACAGGTTGGGTGGAACTTTCCTCACTGACAAAGTAAATGGAAAGGGCATGCTCCTCTTCCAGCCACACCCTACCTACCCCTAGTCACCTGTTAATCCCTATCAGGGGATTAATGTGCTGATTACTTAGACATTCTAAAACTTGTTTCCACCCTTAGTTTGTTCTTTATTTCATCCTGTACATCAGCACAAGACTATTACTTTACCATACACAATACTTTCTCATCCAGTAGCATTTGGTTTTCTTTCTATTTTTCCACACTAAAATATATTTCCATGTCTATAACTTTCTTATATCTATTTTCTGGTTTCAGACCCTTTCTTAAACTCATTTTCTGAAACTATCCTTATGCATGTTATCTGTGAAGTTAATTTACAAAACAAATTTTATCCCAGAAGAGGGATTGGTTGCACAATCTGACACATACAAAAATCTGTGTCTTGATCTTGTTTTTTGTTTTTCCAGGTTGCATTCAAAGGGTTCAGATTGCAGGATTTTGTTGAGCCTGATCTACCTAGCTTACTCTCACAATGCGATCAACTTCAGTGAGTTTCTCCACTGTCAGTTGTATCCAGAGGCTCTTCACAGCCTTCTTCTGCTTACAGGAGGTTTGTTCATATTTGATGGAGGAAGCCCTTTTCATTCTTTTCTTTGGGTTGATTTGAAGGCCCCTTTGTGGAAGCTGCCAACAAACATGGTTTGGCTTTAGTTTTCTTTTCTTTTCCTTTTTTTAGAAGACTACTCCCATCCCTAGGTCATAGACTAACAGTGCTAGAACCTACTGCCTTTGACTTTGTAATCAATACCCTCCACCCTCCATGGGCAAAGGGGGCTGGAAGGCAGGGCAGAGCCCAGGTCTTCTTTGCCCATTTCTGTATAGCCCAGGAAGCTTTCCTGGGGAGTATTTTCCCAGCTGATGTCCCTGACCCATACTGAGATGGAGATGATCTGCCACTGCCTGGGGTCAGACTGAGAAACTGCAATGGGACTGCCAGCCCTGGGATGCAAAGATTTAAATCCTTTTTTAAGCCTTTCTTCTGATGCTCTGATATCCTTGTACAGCAGAGGCAATGGCTTTTTGAATCCTCAACTTAATTTTTGAGTGTTCAGACTCATAATCATGCAACTACATAAATACTTGTACATGCAGAATCTCTTCCATATACTTTACCTCTGATGGACTAGCTCCAAATGCAAGATTGTACAATAGTTCAGGAAAGCCAATCAGATTCCAGGTTACTACAGTTAAATATCATCTTTTCCTTGACAGGCTTATTCCTATAGATTGCCCTATCAGTTAAGACTTTATGCATTGACTACTGGTAGGTGAAGATCACACTGTCCATGACTTTAAGGTCCAGTAACAGACACAAACAAATAGCAGAGATTGACAATCAGAGCAGATTCCCCAAACCATGGATGACAGATGGGGACTTTTAAAACAGAGATACCTGCACATAAGGAATTTCTTCCACTTATTTTACATTGAACAGAACAGCTCTAACTTCAAAATTATATAATAATTTAGTAAAGCAGTGAAAGGCCAGATTGTGTTATAGTAAAACATCATTTTTTTAGAAAGACTTATACCCTATGAGTGGCCATTTTAGATAATATCTTCCCCAAGAGATTATCTATAGGATCAACACATTGTTGTCTATAGCTTAAAGGGCCAATAAAAGATACAAAGAAACAACAATGAAATCAAACAAACAAATAAAAATACACACAGGAACAGACAACCAGAGGGAATTCCTGAACTCAAGGTCAATAAACACATGAGAACCTAGAACAGACCCAAAGGGAGTAAAATTCCTAGGTTCCTGGGTCCTACTTAACCATGACTCCTACAACTCACAGATGTCCCCACAATGAGAGATAAGATGTTCCCACACATGTGAAATCAAGGGTCTTGGCATGCACACTGGGAGAATTACCAGGTGGCAAAGAATGTCAAGAGTTTTCTACGTTAAGTTTCCTTTTTCTTAGAGTGGAACAATGAATACAATAGCTCATACAGTCCAGGGAGAGAAGGTAGGAGCTTCTTGAAGCTAAAGAAGCTTCAGCAATTTCTGGGATGTCCTTCAGTCCCTCCCTTTACTCACAGGAAGAGCTCGTTTGATTCAGTCCTAGACAAGCTCACCCCATCTCCTAATTCTTCAGCATTCAGTTCTCAACAAAGTCATCAACCATCTTGCATACGCTGCATGGAAGAAAATCAAGAAAATTCTGGAAGGAGATACTTTGATCTCTGAATGACCGTAACCTAAAGTCAAGAACTGTATCCAGCAAAACTTACCTACAAATCTGAAAGGAAAATAAGAACATTTCATGATAAGACCAAACTTGCAGCAATCACGAAGAGAAAATCAGCATTACAAAGAATTTTCAAAGAAAAACTTGAGATAGAGAACCAGCAAATAATCCTCAAATCTCACAAAAAGAGGAAACTCAATAAAATTACATGCTATAAAAAAAAAACAAGTATCACAGAACTCACTAATAAAACATGATGACTATGAACCACAACCACATAAATACCTAACACTGAAAGTGAATGATCTTAGTGCACCAAACAAAAGACAGATTAGCAGATTGGTTCAAAAAACATGATCTAACAATATGCTGGTTACAGGAGACCTATCTTAGAGCCAAAAGCATCCCCAGATTGAAGATGAACAGATGGAAGACAATTTACCAGCTTTACAGGCCAAGAAAGCAAGATTGTTTTGGAATACTTATATCTGACAAAATATATTTCAACCAAAATTTAATCAGAAGAAAGATTTAAAAAGGGCTATTATATCATAGTACAGGGAATAATACATCAAGAAGATATAATCATAGAACATATTTATGTTTCAAACACCAACACTTCCATATATGTGTAAAAAACACTCCATGACATAAAACCACTTATGGACCCAACACGATAATACTGGGAGACGTTAACACTCCTCTAATCAATAATAGACAGATCATCAAAGCAACTAAAGAGATTTCCAGCCATAACAACTCCATAAATCAAATGGACTTAACAGATATCTGTAGAATATTCCACCCTAAATTTATTTAATTCAACTTCTTCTCAACAGCACATGTATCCTTCTCCAAAATAGCTCATATTCTAGTTAACAAAGGAGATCTTAGCAAATATAAAAAAGTAGATATTATCCCATGTACCATATCAGACCATGACACCATGATGCTAGCAATTAACAACTGAAATTATAATAAACCACATATAAACATGGATATTGAATAATAACCAACTAAATAAGGAGTGGATCCTAGAAGACATGAGTGCAGAAATCAAGAAAGTCATGGAACCAAATGAGATAGCGTATTGAAACCTCTGGGACAGCATTAAAGTATTTTTAAGAGAAAAATTAATAGCACTGAATGCCTACATTAAAAAACAGGAGAAATCCTGAATAAAGAACTCATGCTCACCTCAAATCCCTATAAGAGGAAGAAAAATCTAATCCCAAAGCCAATAGAAGGTAGGAAATAATGAAGATCATAACTGAAATCAATGAAATTGAAAACAGAAAAAGAATAAATGAAACACAGTTGATTCTCTGAAAAACTAAATAAAAGTTACTAACATTTAGCTAATCTCACTAAAAGAAGGAGGGAAATGAAGCAAATCAACAAAATCACCAGTAAAAAGGCAGCGATCATCACTGACCCCACTAAAATCCAATGGATTATCAGAACACATTTTGAAAAATTTTAGTCCCCTAAATTAGATAATCTGGAAGATATGAACAAATTTCTAGAGTCATACAATATCCCCAAATTAATGTAGGATGATATTGAAAGCCTAACCATCCCACTAACAGGCACTGAAATCCATATAGCAAATAAAACTCTTCCAAAAGAAAAGTTCACGTCCTGAGGGATTCCCTGTTGAATTTTATCAAAACTACAAAGAGGAGCTAACATCTCTCCTTATTTATCTATTCCAAGAAATTGAAAACTGAGGGCACTCTTTCAGACACTTTTTATGAGACAACAATAACCCTGATACCAAATCCCAACAAAGACACATTGAAAAAAGAAAACTACAGACCAATATCCCTGATGAACATCAACACAAAAATCCTGAATAATATTTTAGCAAATCGCATTTGAAAATCTATCAAGAAGATAATTCATCATGATCAAGTGGGCTTCATTCCAGAGATGGAAGACTTGTTCAACACAATCAAATCAATAAACGTGATTCATCACTTAAACAGAATTAAGGACAAAATTGATTCAGAAACCACCTTTATAAAATCCAGTACCCATATATGCTAAAAACTCTGGAGAAGATAGGGATCAAAGGAATTTAATGAAAGACCATATGTGGTAAATCCTCAGCTGGTATAATACTACACAGAGAAAAGCTAAAAGAATTTCCACTAAACTCAGAAGTAAAAAAAAAAAAAAGAAAAAGAAAAAGAAAAAAAAATCTGCCCAGTTTCTCTTGAACAGAATTAATGACAAAAGCCATATGATCATCTCAATTCATGCAGACCAGGTCTTTGATAAGATCAAACACCCATTTATATCCAAAACTCTGGAGAAGAAAGGAATCAAAAGAATGCATCTTAACTAGGTAAAGGCCATATATGACATCCAACAACTAGTATAATACTAAATGGAGAAAAGCAGAAAGCATTTTCACTAAACTCAGGAACAAGACAAAGCTGCAACTCTCACCACTTTTTTCAATATAGTCCTTGACACCATAGCCACATCAATAAAGTAAAAGAAGGAAATCAAATGGATAAAAAAAGAAATATAAGAAGTCAAACTGTCCCTGCTGATAACATGATCTTATATCTGGAAGACCCAAAAAATCCTACCAGAAAACTTCTTGAGGTGATAAAGAGACATAGCAAAGTGGCAGGCTAAATGATTAATACCCATAACAAATAGCTTTCTTGTATGCTAAAAATAATTGGGTAGAAGAAGAAATCAGAAAATCAGTCCCATTCACAATATCTCCAAACAGAATAAAATACTTGGGAATTAATCTAACAAGGGAAGTAAAAGAAATCTATGATGAAAATTATTGAACACTGAAGAAAGAAATTGAAGGTGAACTGAAAAAAGGGCAAGGCGTTCATGTTCTTCATTATGCAGAATTAATGTAATTAAAAATGGTCATTCTGCCCAAAGCAGAATGCAATCCCCATGAAGATACCAATTTCATTATTTACAGATATCTAAAAAGCATTCTCAAATACATTTGAAATAACAAGAAACCCAGAATTGCCAAAATATTACTAAGCAAGAAAGATGAAAAAAGAGGTTTCACAATACCAGATCTAAAATTATAGAGCTTTAGTAGCAAAAACAGCATGGTAGTGGTATCAAATCGGCGTGAAGACCAATGGAATAGAATAGAAAACTGAGAAAAACCCATGAATCTTTAAACATCTGATTTTTGACAAAGGGTATCAAAATATAAAATGGAGGAAATATAGCCTTTTCAACAAATGGTGCAGGACAACTGGGGAGCCGTTTGCAGACAATTGAAATTAGATCCTTATCTCTCACCATCCACAAAAATCAAATAAAAGTGCATCAAGGAACTAGGAATTAAACCAGTTACCACAAAACTGTTCAAAGAAAAACTGGGAGCAGCACTCCAGCATATGCGGGTAGGCAATGACTTCCTCAACAAGACTCCTAAAGTGAAAGAATTACAGTCAAAAATCAGTGAGTGGGATGCGATTAACCTAAAGTTTCTGCACAGCCAAGGTGTGGTCAAAACAGTCAAGAGACAACCTACAGAATAGGAGAGAGTCATGGCCCGTGATCCTTCTGACAGGGGACTAATATCCAAAATTTACAAATTCAAGAAACCTAATTTGAAAAACAAACACAATCCCAATCAATAAATGGGCCAGGGAGCTGAACAGAAAATTCTCAGTGGAGGTAATCAAGCAAGCCAAAGGACACATGGGAACGTGTTCTAAATCTCTAGTAATCAGAGTAATGTAGATCAAATCTACATTAAGATTTCACGTCACTCCAGTTAAATTGGCAAAGATGAAGAATACAAACAATAACAAATGCTGGAAAGGTTGTGGGGAGATAGGAACACTAGCCCACTATTGGAGGAACTGCAGACTGGTACAGCTGCTCTGGTAAGCAATGTGGAGACTCCTCAAAAACTTAGGGTGGGATACACCATACAACTTAGGTGTCCCTCTTCTGAATATTTTTCCAGATAAACTAGGTCAGCACATTACAGTGACACTGCAAAATCAATGTTCATAGCAGCTCAATTTACAATAGCTAAATTATGGAATTAACCCAGATGCCCCTCACTGGATGAACTAATCTAAAACTGTGGTATATATATATATATATATATATATATATATATATATATATATATATATATACACACACACATACCATGGAGTTCTACTCAGCCATTTGAAGCAATGCTATGTGGCCTTTGGAGGAACATGTATTGCAATAGAAGAAATTATATTGAGTGAAATTAGACAATCCCCAGAGTCTCAAGGGTCAAATGATTTGCCTCAGTTGTGGAGGCTAGCGCAAGACCCAGGCTTGGGTGAAAGGTGTTAAGCTCATGTACTAGACTCACCGAAGTCAAAGCAACATATAATCTAGGGGAACCAAACAAAAGGGTGGGGGTGAGAGGAGGGAAGGAGGAGAGAGGGATGGATGATAGGGAGGAATCAATGGGGGGGAATCAATAATGTAGTTTACTTTTTTACTCTCTGAGATGCCAAATAACATTTATGCAATCATTTGGTTCTGGGAAATGCACAATCATATATATAAAATGATTGTGCGTATATATGTGTATGTATGTATATGAACAACAACACAACTCAATAAAATTATAAAGAAGAAAACAAAGGAATCATTCAGAAGGAAAAGGCCCAAAAGAAATTTAGAAATAAGTTGATGGCCTGGCAAATAAGACACTTAGGGGAATGATAATTGTCTCTACAAGATAAAAATTCCTTGCAAAGTCCAGCTGGACACAGGTCCCCAGTGCAAAAAATGCTTGAAACTACATTTGGACAACCACCTGAGTAAGACTGGAAATACAATGTTCTAAGTCCCCAGGAAAAACTCCCAGAAAATTCACTGGACTTCTGATGCACAAAATTGTGGGACAATAAAAGCTAAATCTGTGGTAATTTGTTGCTGCAATTATAGGAAAACAATATAACCAGTGAAGAAAAACAAGACTTTATGTAATGCCTTTGAAAATGATTTAGAGATGTGATAAACTGAAAAATGCACATTGTGATTTTGCTGAGGCTGGCAGTCCAAGCCTTACCCAGCAAGAGGCGCAGAAGAAACCAAAGCCAAGTTTCCTTTCCTATGCAACAGCAGGCATGGGTCATTTCTGGGTAATATGAATGTTCTGAATCCTGTTAAAAAATAGTCTTGCTTTTACCAAGATACTATGTTGCACCTTTTTTACCAACTCATTTTATCTTTTTTTTTAGAAAAAAATATTAAACTTTGATTTTAGTCTTTATTTGTAAATTCACATCATATATGTGTGGCTTATTAAAGAAACTATTTAGGATTTGTGTTCAGTGCACTTTCACAGAAAACCTAAGAAGTAAAATGAATGTAGCACGTGGGGTGATGCAGTAAAGATTGACAGTGATAGCCATTAAATTGCGGAAGACAGAATGTTTAGAGTCTAAATCATAGATATAGGTCTGATACAGGTCTTGTAAACTTTTGCAGATGCATACAAGCAAAAAATGATGTAAGAACACTGTTTTGGTTTGGATATGAAGGGTCTTCCAAAACTCCTATGTTAATACAGAATTATAATCAGAGGTGAAATGGTTGGATTCTGGGCGTTGTAACCTGATCAGTTCATCTTAATTTGAATGGACCTACTGGGTGGCAACTGTAGGTGGGTGGGGTGTGACTGAAGGAGGTGGGTCACTGGGGGCACGCCCTGGAAGTTTTCTCTTCTCTGGGGACCTTTGTCCTTCCTCTCTTTCTCTACTTCCTGGTGGTCAGAGGGGAACTGTGCTCTTCCACTGTGCCCTGTCCCATGATGTTCTGCTGCACCTGGAGTCCAGAGTTACGGACTTGGCCAGCCACGGATGAAACCTTTGAAACTGAGCCAAAATGACACTTTTCTGCTCTAAGTTGATCTTGTCAGGTATTTTGGTCACAGTCACAAAAAAACATTGAGCAACCCCCAACACGTGCACGTGCGCACACTCACACACACACACACACATACACACTTTAAGTGGCAAAATGTCAAAGGAAAAGACCTTATATTCCTTAATGTTTATCACCTATCACATGCTTATAATTTCTGGGTTTTTAAAATTTTTTTTAGATGTACATGATAATACAATATACAATGACATAATTATAAAAGTACGTATAACCTATACGTTCCTATAATTTCTTTGTGGTGAATAAAACTTTTATAACCCAATTTGGATTGTTTAAATGAAAATATAATCCAGAGTTGTTTCACACTAAAATATAAATCTATTATTTGTTTTACATAGTAATCAATGAAGGGAACAGCAATAAAACCATCATAGAACCAGAATGTAGGGTGTTTTTATCAAGTGCTAGTCCAATATCTTGGGACATTTACCCATAATCACATGTTGACTGACAGATTATCAAGTTGTTATGAGGATTTCTGCACATGCTAGCTACTAAAGAGTTTAAAAAAGAAGTATTAGGTTCTTATTCTCAATAATGCTACAATTCAATTACAGAAGGATGACTAATGCACATGAGATAATTAGCAAATAATGAAAAACAGTGTGAATTTATGTGATAAATGTGGAACCAACTTTTAGTTCAAGAACACAACTCTCCTTTATCTTAAGCTACTAATATAAACAACATTTGAACAAAAACAAAACAGCACAATAGATAACTGCTACTTTGGAGGGGATATGTGTTTCACTATAATGTTAAGTATATTAATGAATTATTATCATCATTTCTCAATGCTGTTTTCAAGAATATGATCCTTTCCATGAGAATTGGTATCACTGTAATTACTGTTTTTCTTCTCTGTATCATTTTTTTCTGATTGTTCATGGGAATTTTAAGCTTCTGTTTATATAACATTTTATTCCCTCTGAGGAAAAAAGGTTTCATTATTGAATAGAAACCACATAATCACTGGGTTCTTGAAATAAAGACGGTTCAACATTATTCTTGTATTTTCAACCAGTTAATCAGTTTCTACTCAAAGAGAGAAAACTTCATTATTCACATATAATTAGAGCAAAAAGAATTCTAATGTGACTCTGGAAAGGAACCTCCACTTATCTTTCTGATTTCAGGAAAGTAGAGCAGACTCTCCTTAGTACAAGGGATAAAAGCATTGTGCAATTTTTTTTTGACAATCTGATTCCTAAAATGATGAATGACTGGTAGATAACATTTCTTTCCATGTAATAGAGATTCAACAGCTGTAATGATGTATAAATTGATATTCTCATTTAAAAAAATATATTGTAGCTGCCATGTTCAGTTCATGATTTTTTTTCCTGTTAAAATCTTCTTTTTTATTTATTCAAGGCCTGGCACTCTTAAGGGCAAGAGATAGTAATATTCCTGGTTTTATCTGATTACATTTTAATTTTACTCTGATTTCCAGTTTATCACAGCATCTGTGGATTATAATTTTGTTTTTTATTTAGTTTTGTTCTCTAGAGAGAAAATACAATGACCTAAGTAAGTGTGTATTTACAATTTTTGCCAACTAAAATTTGTATTAAAACTCTTCTAATTAGCTTATTGGCACATAATTCTATCTGGAGTTGGGTTTATATAAAATATTAATATCCATTTTATTTAAACTTGAGGATTAGAATAATCAACTTTTGATTCTGTAAATATAAGAAAAATTGTTGATTATAGAGTGAGGTGTTCTTGTTCCTTACCTAGAACATAGGTGGTCCCATCTGATGGCACTTCCTTTTTATTAAGTCATTTTTTTCAACAAGGTACAAGTTTTGTTTTGTTTTTTAAACCTGCAACTTCATAGTCTGTGTTTCATAAAAATTACTGTTTAGCTGAAATTCTATGGTAAAAAATACAGCTAATGTGATTTTTTTTACACATAACTAATTTATTAGTTATGTCAATTACAATACCATAATTTGTCATTAATTTATTGTGTTTATCAATATTGCCATCATTGTAAGTCCATTTAGTATCTTTTCTTTGTATCAATATCCTAGCTGTGTTTAAAAAAACTATTTTTATATATACACAGTTTCACTTTCTATGCAGTTTTATAAGTTTTTTTAAAAGCAGGAAAATTCAAAACACTATATATAACATATATATTTGTAATTATATAAATATATGTAGTTATTTATTAAAATTCAAATATAATCCATAAAGCTTATCATACCAGTTACACTGCACTTGGGGTCCTCTGAACGAAATATCATATGCTGAGCAATTTATGAACAATAAAAAATTTTTTTATCTCTCATATCTCTGGAGCGGGAAAGTAAAAAACCAAGTTATTACTAATTCTATGTCTGATGAGGGCTGTCCTTCTACTTTGTAGACAGTGCCTTCTTTCTGTCCTCACATGGAAGAACAGACGGGGGAGCTCCAGTGGAACTTTTTTGCAAAGACAATATGCCCACTTATTAGGTTCTGCCTTTAAGACCTTGTTCTCTCTCAGTGACCTCACTTCCCAAAACCATTATCTGAGCATTCGTATTCACATATGAATTTTGAGGGAACACAAGTATTCAGATCATAGTATCACCTGCAAAAACAGTTAGCTTTTCAAATATATCTCCTTCTTGCTTAATCTTGCTTTAGTGCCTCAAGACTTTTCATTTCTCAAATTGTCAAATATTTTCCTATTTCAAGGACTTTGTAATTAATATTCCATCTGTCTGAAAGGTATTTCCCGTATAATATTTTCTTTAGTTCAAATAAATATAAGAAAATGTATGTTCTCAGAGTGCATATGCTTATGTATTTTTCATTCAAAAATCGAATGAAATAATATTATAATGCTTGAAGTATATAAAGGTGGCAATTGAAATTCAGAATTATATACCTAATACCAGCTGGGAAGGGGATTTTATGTATGTACAATTATATACTGGTATAAAAATAATGCACCATGTAAATTAATAGTATGCAAAGTCTGTGCTAAGAATTATACCCAAACTCTCAGATAATTACTTACATTGCATCATAGAACTTTAGGCTCTGTGTCTCCTCAGACTTAAAAGTACCTATTCCAGAAAAGAATATGATTACCCCAGGTTGGTTGAGTGTTTTATCAAGCAGTTAGGAGCAGAATCTTGGGTTCCACAGCGAAGACCCAGCAAAAGATTTTGTTCCTTATGGAGATTGTAGGAAAGAACTAGATCCCTTGTCTTTTACAGCTTGTAGAAGAAACCTGTGTTCTTTGGCTCCGGGACACACTTTCAGTTTTCAAAGCGAGCAATGTGACATCTTCCTGTCTGCCACTCTGTTTCACCACCACTGACTCTCCTTTCTCTTCACTTAAAATCAAGTCATTACATGGAGCCCACTATAAACAATTAAGTATAATCCCCCCTTCTCAATATACTTGATTAATTCACATCTGAAAAGTCCCTTTGCTATGTGAAGATGTCAAATTCCTAATCCCCAGAAACTGAGACTATGCTGTTTTTCATGAGAAAAGGGATTTTAGAGATTTGATTCAGGTTACAGATATTGATATGGAAAAATTATATTATGCATGTGGGCCCAATCTAATTGTGTATGTCCTTACAGGAATATGAGCTTCCCTGACAAAATTCAGAGAGCTGACACTGTGGAACAGACAGGGGAGACAAGCAGCCGAAGAGAGACTTTACCTGTCACTGTTGGATTTGAAGTTGGAGGAAGGGGACCATGCTCTGAGCATTTGGTGGCCTCTAGAAGTTGAGATCAATCCTTGATCCTCAGATTACAGCCAGAAACAAAACAAAACAAAACAGAAAAGAAAACGAAAAAAGAAAAAAACAAACAGCAAACTCAGCTCTAAATGTGTGAAGAACTGAGTTCTGCCGAAAATCTGATTTTATAATATTCTCCATGAACATAAATGCCCCAGAGCTGGAGGCAGCAAATGGGGTTCTCTGCATCAGAGACAGATTTTTTTACTTATTATCTTATAGTAAAAAATAAGCGTTTTGGAATCCATTGCCCAAACACAATCCCTGGGGAAATGTGTTGAAAATCAAAAGGAAAGAGTAAGAGATGAAGGATGGAAAAGAACAGATGCTCTCTGATGACATATGCTGGAGAAAGACATTCCCTACAGGAATGAGTGGGGATGGGAAGAACACTGATTCCTTCACTGAAGAATGGAAGAGATGTGGGGTCTCATCCTAATTTTTACAAAAAGGATTCTGATATAGAACATGATGCTTGATATATATATAATGTTTTGATAGTATATATGTATATATTTGTAAATGTTGTGAAAGCACTAAAGCAAGCTAAGCAACATATTCATTATCTCATATACTTATCTCTGTTTTTTGACTAAAATGTTTAAAATCTCCACTTTTAGCAATTCTTCTTTATATAATATTAATGAAATGTAATCAGCATTTTAAAGTAATAGATATCCTGAACTAATCCCTCCTAACAGAAATTTTAAGCAACATTATCATGTTGTCTCAACCCCACCTCTCCAGTCCTAGTAACCACTATCCCACTTTGCTTCTGTATTTTATGAATCCACATAGATGTGAGCTTATGTGGTATTTGCCTTTCTGAATCTGTTTTATTTCATTTAGTACAACATTATCTAATCTCATCTCTATTGTTATTTAAATAGGAAAATTGGTTTTAGCAAATTTTTGCCTATGACCTCAAAGCACAAATAGCAAAAGTAAGATTGGACAAATGGGATTGTACCAAATTTTAAAAGTTTCTGCACAGCAATGGAAACAACAAAGTAAAGAGATAACCTACGGATTAGGAGAAAATATTAGGACAATAATATCTGTTGTAGAGCAAGGGCAGACCACAGAGCCAAGGCAACCAGGAAGGCTCTCTGATTTTTGTTTTTCTTTCCTTTTCTTTTTCTTTTTTCTTCTTTTTTTTTTCTTTACTGCCGATTTAGCCCAGGAGTCCTCTATCACTGAGCTATATCCTGTGTCAGTTTATTTTTTTTATTTTGAGATAGAACCTCATTAAATTACTTAGGGCCTCAGTACAGGCTGGCTTGGAACTTGTGCCTTCTGCCTCAGCTTCTGGAGTCACTGGGCTTAAAGCCATGCACCCCCACACATTGAAATCGTGATGGAAATATTTCAGGCTTGTCACTCAAAGTATCAGGCATAAATTTACTGGATGGGATAAGAAAAAGAGAAAAGGAGACAATCATAATGAGCTGGTCATCTCAGAGAAGAGGAAAACAGTGCATGCTCCTGCCCTCCAGCTTTATTAGGTGTTCCAGGGATGTTTCCAGAGTCCTACCTAGGTCTGTATGTTGACTTTTGACTGACCCAAGGCATTCATCAGTTTTCTAAGACCTTACTACACATGGTAAAGGTCCAAGGTAAATGTGGATCGCTTTGGCCCAGTTCTAACTATCATATCTCCTTGAGATTTGGAAACTGGTCTGTGTAAGCCTCATAAAAATTCCCCCCTTCATGGTAACATATATTCTCCTAATGAGCAGGGAGGAGACTGATTTCAGGCCTGAATTCCTCTGCAGATATCAACTTGCTTTTTGAGGAATGTAACATACCCTATTGACTTAAGCGAGGGACAATTGTAGATAATAATGAGGAGGAGATGAAGGAGAAAGGCATTCCTAATCTTGGTATTGTATATATTTCCATGTCTCAGAAAAGGCTGTGACTTTTCATAGGAGTGCATACAATTCTCGAGAAATTTTATTTTTTTTAACTCCTCTTTTTTGAAATAGAATATTTCTACTTTGTTGTTATAATTCATTGAATCAAAGAATTAAATATGCGCACTTCTGTGCTAGCTAATAAGAATTTTTAAAATCTGTGGTTTTAGGGGCTGGAGCAGTGGCTCCGCGGTTATAGAGCTTGCTTGGTATGTGTGATGACCTGGGTTTGGGACCCAGGACCTCATATACAACTAAGTGTCGGAGAAATAAAAACCAGATGAATAAATGGAATTGATTCTCTTTTTCTTTCATTCTCTTAAAAAACATCTATGGTTTTAATTTACTTCTATTCTACTGAAAGTATATTTTGCTTCTAAGATAAGCAGGAAACAGACTCACCATAGAAACAGAAAATATGTCATCCTAAGGTCCAGAATTAGGGAACCTAAGAATCCAGCAAGTCAAATTGTTTTAAACATCATTAGAAAAACCATGAGAATCATGGAGAGAAAGATATCTTTAGAAGCAAGCAAGGGGATGCAAGATTCAATAATAAAAAGCATCAAGACAAAAGCTTTAGACAGCAAAAGACTTAGTTGCATCTTGTTCTTCAGAGGACAAGCTTTAATGCTTGAACTCACCAGAAAGAGTCATATGCTAAATACTTCCTCTACTAAGGTTCAAGGTGCTCAGCTGTTTATATAGCAAAGATCCCTAATGTTTTCAGGCCATGGAATCCAATGGCAATCACCCGAAGTGAAGGCTCCTGCCTTGTAATGATGTTTAAAAGTATATAGTGTAGCCAGGAGTGATGGTGCATGCCTGAAATCCTAGCAGCTCAGGAGGCTGAGGCAGGAAGATAACAAGTTCAAAGCCAGCCTCAGCAATTTAGTGAGGGCCTAAGTGCCTTAGTAAGACCTTGTCTCAAAATGAAAAATAAAAAATATTGGGGGTGGAGGGGTGGCTCAGCGGTTTCGAAGGACCCAAGTTCAAATCCCAGCACCATGTACACAACTAAGTGTTGCAGCAACTAAGGCCATGTGAAAACTAAATAAAGTTGTTCCTCTTTCGCTGTCTCTCTCACTGTCCCTCTCTCTTTTTAAAATATATATATATATTGGGAATGTGGATCTGTGGTTAAATGCCCCTGGGTTAAATACCTGGTACTAAAAAAATAATCTATATATCCATTAATGGGTACAACTATAACGTTTTCTTTTGAGATGATTATAGTCCTGGATGCCATTTCTATGCTATGTCTTAACAACTTTTATAATCTGATTATAAAAGTCTTTACTAATAAAGACATAGATAAAGTGAAAGACACTATCATTCCTGATGCTTGCATTCAAAATTAAAGAAAATCTACTATTTATCTGAATGTTAGTGACAGTTAAGGTATTTCCCCCATAAATAAACACATTAGCCATCTGAAGTCAGTCTATGATTCAAAGCAAAAAAAAAAAAAAAAAACGATAAAAAATAAACAGTTCTAGAAGCTCATTTTGATAATCCTTCCTTGGGTAATCTTGTTGCTAATAAAATTTTTCTTTGATCCCTAATAAGTCTCTTGTAAAAAATAAAATATACACTTACTGTTCACTATCCACCCAAGAATTTTCAAACTTCTTTCTTAATTCAACTTCTTCATGAGTATATTTTAATTTTGTATTTCTGTGTAACAAATAACCACAAATTTAGTAACTCACAACAGCATCCATTTACTGGTTCACAATTCTTAAAGTTGGAAGTCCAGCTGAGAATGAATGGTTTCTCTCCTCAAACATCATAAGGTTGGAATCAGGGCATTGCCAAGCCAAGTGCTTCAAAGGTTCTAGAGGAAACTCTCTTCAAGCTCAGCCTTGGGTTCAGCAGAATTTATTTCCTTACACACATAGGATAAAGCCTATGTTTTATTGCTGGTTTTTAGCTAGAGGTCATTCTATGCCCCTAGCAGCCATCATCCTCCCTGGCAAGAGTCCCCTTTCATCTTCTAGTTAACAAAAGTTCTTCAATGGTCTCAAGCATTCGGGTCAGATAACCAGGTTATCCTGCTGGAAAGAACTCTGGTGGGTTTGGGGAAATGAATTGAGTGAGATAGAGTGAAAAAAGATGAAACACTTTCTACTGATTTTGTCCAGGTGGATGCAGGTAGGAGAGAGCTTGAAACCAAGATGAAAAGAACAATATTTGCCTGGAGTGGTGGAACACACCCATTACCTAGCGGCTCTGAAGATTGAGACAGAAGGACTGCAAGTTTGAGGTCAGTCTCTACAACTTACCAAGACCTCAAGCAATTTTGTGAGATCCTTTCTCAAAATGAAAACCAGCAACAACAATAACAAAAGAGCTGGGGATGTAGTTCAGCAGTAACATGCCCCTGGGACAAATCCTCAGTACCAAATAGCAAACCATCCAACCCATATTTGACTAAAGTATTTTTTCTTATCATAGGTTATTAGTTAATATGATGATCAACTTGATTATATTTTCCTATTAGAAGGGAAAACTACAAGAATATACTCATGGCTACATAGAAAACTTATCCTGTTTCACATAGTAGAAGTCAATTTGCACGTTGCTGCATCTAAAAAATAATATGTATTTCTACACTGGCCAAATTTTATAAGTACTTTACATGAATCTTGAACAATAACCTTCTATTTTTTTATAAAAATTTCAGTTGACTTATGAGGATGATCATTTTAGTTAATGGTCAAATCAAGTGCCTAATGCAATCCATTAAGGAGAAAAAATACCTACGTTAGAAATAGTGAAATTTCGAATTTTTCACTAACAATAATAAGAAAACCCAAACAGTTTCTTGGAAACATCAAAAATAGATTAGTAATTGATAATTAATATGAAATATATCACCATATTACTTTTAATCATTAATGCTGAATGTTATAGGAACATAAAGTACATTTTTCCAAGTAAGACAATTAAATTTTATATGCAGAATGGTCAACTCAGACAAAGCTGAGTTAGCACAGTTTTTTTTTTTTTAAAGAGAGAGGGACAGTGAGAGAGACAGAGAAAGAGAGAAAAAACTTTATTTCGTTTTTCACATGGCCTTAGTTGCTCCAACACTTAGTTGTTTACATGGTGCTGGGCTTTGAACCCAGGTCCTCGTGCTTGCCAGACAAGTGCCGAAACCACTGAGTCACCCCTCCAGCCCCAAAATTAGCACAGTTTTTTGAGATACTCAAAAAATCAGAAAAACAAAGATAAGAAAAATTACTTTAATAAAATTATAATCCATTTGGAAATTGTAAGTGCTAAATTGATCCGTACCAAATAATATGAATAATAATAAGAAAGCAATTGCCTTGGAGACAAAATTTAAAAAAAAACAAATATCAAGAAGTTTATTAATTTTCAGAATTGAATTTTCTTAAGAAAGGAAGAAGTCAAGCAACCAACACCACCCCCGGACTCACAGAAGAAAGAAAAGAAAAAGAGAATATGTGAATAACAAAATTAGGGCATATTATATGATATGTAAACTAAAATATGCCGTCATTTCAAACTCATGACATGTATTTTTTTTAATTTTTTTTCATGACATGTATTTAAAATAGCAAAACAATCTCAATTCACTCACGTGTGTGTGTTAGTACTGGAGAATGAACCCAGTGACATTTTACCACTGAGCTAAGTCCCCAAACCTTTTAATTTTTTATTTTGTGACAGAGTCTAACTAAGGTGCTCACAATTTTCCTGCTTCAGCCTCCTGAGTTGCTAGGATTACAGGTGTGTGTCAACTCACTCAATTCAATTCACTTTTAAAATAAAAATTCACAGGAAAAAATTATGCTTATGATGCCATGTAACTTGTTCATAACTTTAAGTTATGTGTGGTGATCTGTAAAATTGTTAATAACTCTATTTTTCTTCCTTTACAACATTTTGATTTTGTACTATGTTTTTATCTCCTGTGTTACATTTATCATTTACATCTATATGCCAGGGGTTATGTGGCATATACAATCAAATGCACAGTAAATACATATGAAAATTTTTTTAAAAAATTGATCTATAATTCTCTGCAATCAAAAAAGCTCATGTGAATTTGTATTGGTAAAGAATGCACAAAGGCTTATTTTGTTATTTGCGACTATAGTAACAGCATATGCTCTGGCTTTGAGTTAAATTTCCATGAATTTGTGGACACTGGCACATTAAAACTCTGGTAGAGAGTGATGAAAGAAGATAAACATAGATGAAATCTTGCTCATAAACTCGTCATCAAAAATGCACTCAAGAGAACACATTCTTAAATTTGGATATTTACACACACAAGGGAAGCACGCTTTAAAAATTCAGAATGATATGTGGTATCTTGAGCTATCTCATAAAATGTTCATGTTTGTGAAAATGCTTTTATAATAATGCCACTCTGAATCTACATGAAATATAAACTTTCTGCTGTGGGGTACTAATCTAAATATTTTTTATAAGTTCAAACATGTCCAAGTCAACAAATTAGCAAAATGAAATTTTTAATATTTATAGGTGGTATTCTGTCCCTTTGTCAAGCTGAAGCAATGCCATATTTAGTGGTAATAAAAAAAGTCCTATGAAATGGAGCTGTATTATTAGAGCCAGACTATTCTAGCTGACTTCAACATAGACACTGACCTCTATGCTTAAAGATTTCCTCCTGAATATCACACAACTGCTGTGAATGTAATCCATAATTAGGCAATCCAAACTGAAAAAAATAAAGAAAGAAGTGCAGCCCACTAGAGGAGATTCAGGAAATGAAAACTTAAAAGCGAAGCACCAAATAACTAACTATTCTGTAGACATTTACAATGAAACTGAGTGGGGATGAGGATGGGGATGAGGGCCATGCTCATGCATCTTCTATTTGTCTAATTTGACTCAATGCATTTTATATTCATTTGCTATAGTTGTTTCCATATCTTTTGGAAATACATAAAAATTGGGCCAGTTATTTGTAGTGTACTATTAAAATATTACAGTTATTCTGATAACTTTTGAAATAGTTATCTGATGCTTATAAAGAGTTCTAAGAACAACTGAAAATTGGGCATTGAGATGAGAAGTAAAATGTTACCTTATATGTAGGTTTGAAAATGATGTTTTTCTCAAATGCCTATATGTGATATATTCCTGTTTACATTTTTAATCACTCCTCATATCATTCAGATTTTTGCCACCAATAATGTTCAAGTCAGCATTAGCAGTTTATAAATGAAGTCTTTTTATTTTAAAGTTTAATTATGTAGCTTGAGAAACAATAACTATCCATTATGATTTGGTACATTAAATAGAATTGTAAGTGGAGCAGATGGTGGAGTGCAGTAGTTTTTATTTTCTTGTTATTATTTTGCTTCAAATTTTAGATGTTTATGAAAGATTTTGATTGCTTAATTTTAATAGCTACAAGAGTCATAAAAATATATTACATTTTAAAAACAGGAGAAGAATTTTCCAAAAAGCACATGTTAATCAAATAGTTGGCACAAGGTCTTCCAATGTTGTACTAAACATTACTTTTAAAATAAACATTCTTGTGATTTAGAAACTTGGTCTGGTGTAATACAAGCCTTTCTAATTGGTAGAAGATATTTATACATATTTTTGTAAATGTAATCTGAATAGTATAATACAGGTTCTCAATTGCATGAAAATAAATTGAACATCAAACATGAAGAACATAGGAATGGAAAAAAAAAACTCCTGAGTAAATGGAATGAATATCAATGCAGGGTTTCACAAAAGAATGCAAAGCCCAAGATGCTAAGCTTGCCTCACTCAATATCCTAATATCCTACCAATTCTCGGAAAATCACACCAGAGTGGTGCCATGATACACTGCCAAGGTTTCTGTTATGGAATAGATGTTGAGATCCTGTCCAATTCCATATTTTAAATCCTTACCTCCAGTGTGATTACATTTGGAGAGGAAGGCTTAAAGGAACTTATTAAGCTTACATGGTACCCTGAAACAATGGCATTTGTGTCTTTACTGGAAGATAAATTAGAGCCTTTCCCCAACTCTCCTCTATTTCTCCCTCCTTTCGCTCCTCTTCGCTCCTCCTGTCAACAAACCCCCATGTGAACATGCTAAGGAAATTCCTGATGGGAATAGAGAGGTGGGCAGCCTCCATACAGGCAGGAAGAGCCGCCTGGACTGGAAATACATCAACCTGCTGGCGTCTTGATAGAGTCTTCTAGCTTCAAGGCGTGTGAGAAAATTAATTGCTCAGGGTTAAGCACCCAGTTGTTTACTTTTCCTTTTGTTTATTTAGCAGTCATGGCAAACTAAACAATCTTCCAAATAAAATTTAGGACAAGGGAGGAAATTGAAGACAAGGAGAATTTGGCCAGATTTACTAAATTAAATAGGAGATGAAGGAAAACATAATTATTTACATATGCTGAAAAATTAAAATAAATGGTAATAAAAATATTATGGTATGGTACAGTGTCAAAGAATTCATGATACAGTGTGAGGATAAGTAAATACATGATGAAAAGCGTAATTCTACTAAATGCATTTTGGTTAATGGAAGCATAGATAAGCAAGACCATCGTAGATAAGGCAGAATGAATCGAGTCTCAGGAGATGGATCACTCAAAGATATTATGAGATGAATTTATTTATGAATGACTATCTTTCAATGTGTATCCATGTGCACAAAGCATGGAACAAGAAGTAAAGTGAGCAAATATAATGGAAATTTATCACCTGTGATCCCAAAAATAATGAAGGAAGAGGCTATTGGAAATGGGAAAGACTAGCTTTTATAGAAAAAACTGCATCAAATGAATTGGGATACCAGGTCAAACTGGCATCAGCAAGAGCTCAGTCTATCCCACCATTGTAATTTCTCATTAGACCTCTATATTTACCATGACCATGCAGACATAAAGGATAGGGCCGCACACTCTGCACTGTGTGTTTGTTAAATTCCCATGGAAGTCAATTGTGTGACTGCTGAGAAAAAATTAGGTGTGTAAGAGAACAATGCTTGCAGGATTATTTATGAAAGAGTGCACAATAAAAGAACTTCAGATAGATTTTACTTTCTGAAGGTACATGCTTGCCTCTCAAGGGGGCATGATACTTAAGACTAAGGATGGGCCACAATGTGATGGTTGAAAGTTTTAGTCATATCTTCCCCTAAATACATTATTTACATTGCAAAATAGAATAGCCAAGCTCCTACCCAAGTAGAATTTGCTTACACAAGGATGATAAGGGTCTTTCTTCCTCTCCTGGTAGAGAGGAAGGCATAGCTATTCTTCTCTTATAAAACCACATGGATGTGGATATTTTTTGGATTCCCCACCAGTGACACAAACAGACATGAGTAGGGCAGCTTCTCGTTTGCCTCTCTTGAAACCCACAGATAGGGGGAGCATCGGAGAGGGGATCAGCATGGTTATCTGCTATAAGTAAATTACAATATGTTCAGAACCAGAAACCTAACATTAAGAATGACATTGATAAATATTGCTAAGAAGGAAATTGGAAGCAGTGTGGAAAAGCTCACAGAGAGGTAGGAGTAGAGCTGATAGATCTCTGACATTTCTCCTCTCTTCTTTTATTCCTCATTATGTGCTTTCAGTCATCATTTTTGTGTAAAGTCTAAATATCCAGTAAAAGAAATCCACAGATGTCCATTAACTATCTTTTGTTCATGAGGTGATGTCAACTTTGTCACATTCACCACTTTTTGTAAGAGCAAAAGAGAAAAAAATCATAATTGTGCACGTATGTAACAGGGATGATAAGCAATATTTGTGGGTTTTATTTTTCAATCCCATATAAAACCTAAATCCCTAGTTAGCAAATAAGGATGTCTTTTTCAGTTTTTAACATATATTCCCCTTTCCTTGTGCCAGATGCTCAAGTGAATAACTTTGAATTTGATGGAAAACCCAATCCTGCTTTCTCACCATTTGTTAAGACTCATGTTTATCAAATTGCTCTAGATTTACCCAATTAGGTCTCAGGGTCAAAAAAGTAGTAAGAACAGAGAGCCTCAATGACTTATTAACTTTGACATTTTTCCTCTTACTCTTCCAAAACAACAAAATCACCTACTCCAGTAGACTCATGACAATGTGATAGTGCATGTGTGTGTGTGTGCGTGCGTGTGGTTTTAGCATCAACAGAAATATATAAAGCATGAGGAGGTTTAAGCTTACATGGTCTCAGGGAAGTAGGACAGCTTGACATTTACTGTTTTAAAAGAGGCACCTTGATATCATGATATGTAAGATCTCAAACTTTCTTTGTGAAAATAAGCAAAAAGGCCACCTGGAAGCACAAGCCAAAGCTATTTATTCTGAGCTAGCTATGGAAAGAAGCCAGACAGTGTCACATTTGGCAAAGACTTCAAGGCAGGAAAAAGGGTTGGAAAACTTTATACTGGGAAAAAGGGAAATTTTCAGATATACCATTGTTGATACCATTGTTGAAGGCTATTGGTGTTGGAAACTAAAGGGGGATTAACTAGAGACAGGACATCCTACATAATAGGCTGGTTGCCATGCCATTATCCCATATTGTTCTTATCATATCACCGAGGAAAGGGAAAAGTCAGCCATATGTAAGTGGCATGCATAGTCATTTCTATAAGTAAAAACTTGTCTCAGAAGAAGAAACCTAATTTTTGTCAAGTATAACATTGATAGATATACATATTTTTGTAGGTAGCAGTGTGAAGAAAGCTGTCCCTTGACTGAAAGAAGAAACAAAATTTTGGCAGCTTTGAGTAACTAAACAAGTCTTAGACTTTTGATTCTATTCATATACAGACTATTGTTCATCTTCCTGGAACAGTTGCTACAGATGGTAGCCTGACCTCCTGAAAGAGTTAAGGTAGAAAATATTCTGGCTTCCTGAGTACACTGTTATAGATTGTGGGTAAGATTTCTATTTTTATAAGTAGTCTGGCCATTTTCTGTTTAAATTCAATCAATTATCTCAGCTGAACCTTTCATTCAAACACCTCATCAAGACAGTTGTTCCTAGATGGTGGAGCAAGTGGTAGAAACAGTGAATTGAATGGTTGTAGACCATTACCATCTTCCTCTTTTTGAAGTTGTGCTACCAAACACATATGCACTTGCGGTACTGTATAAGTCATCACCTAACCACATCAGTTTTGGTGCTGACAATAATACTATTGGAGTGGAAGACAAATCCACAATGACTCTGGATGTTTATTTCTGTGAGCACAAAGAGCAAGTGGAACCATTACTGGAATGGTGTGGAGTCATCAACTGCCATGGGGAAAGCTGACACATTGCTGACACGTTGCTGACACTATGCTGTTACGTCTTCTTTTGGCAGGTTGGCATTTACTGTTCATAGTAGCCAGATGAAGTATATTGAAGGAAACACTATACTGTTGAACTACAAATGTTCTCCATCCCATTAACACAAGGTCTCTCTTCTCATGGGATCCTTGAGCAAGCACTATTGGCTAAGGAAGATAAGCACAGACTGGTTCATTTTGTCCACTTTATTGACGAAAATCTTGGATGTAGGAAACAAATACTGTCACCATCTGTGATTATTGTGAAAGTTTACACTACTCACCCTCTTCTGAAATCTATCATCAATTCTCATTTTTTTAAACATATAGTTCTGAACAGCTGGTCAACTTTCCTGATATCACCTGTAAGCCACTAAGAACCACACTTCAGGCCACATTTATTTTCACAGGGCATAGACATCAAATTGCGAAAAATAGCAAATGAATGTGTGTGTGTGTGTGTGTGTGAGAGAGACAGAGAGAGAAAGAGAGAGAGAGAGAAAGAGAGAGAGAGAGGGAGGGAGGGAGAGAAAGACAAAGGGAGATTTTATCACCCGAACTTCCCACTGAGGAAATTTTTCATCAACATTGTCTTTTATGGGATAAACTAGTGGACAGCATTGGAAAAAATCTTTTCACTCCCAGTCTACAATGGCAATTCACAGCTCGACCATATCTGAAAGATTGGTTTTAGCAATTGGTTAAAGAAGCAGAGCAAGCATGCACATTCAGAGATAGCAAAACAGTAAGAGTCAAGATTGAGCAGTTCTCTGGACTTAGTTGGGATTCAAGGTTGCATATTCCACCTCCATTTAATAATGGAATTATGTCTCATCTGTCAACTTTTAGTAGTTAGTGAAAAATTAAGACTTATTTCATAGGTCATTTGAGTTGTACGGTCACTAAAACTGCCTTCAATTTGAGAAAACCTAAGTGTCACAAAATTTAACCAACCTGAAATAAACTCACTCACAGGGAGGGAGGCAACATATTGGGTTATATCCTCAATCTCCATATTTGCTAAAATTTCCTACTGTGTTCTCATTTGCTGTTGGAAGCAAAGAGGAAGAGAGTTCAAAGATAAAATCTATGTAGGTCAACCTCTTAGTAATAAATCTGAGTGAATTAAGAAAAAAGGAGAATGGACAAAAGCATGCTAGTGGATGGTAAATAAGTTTAAGGTATTGTGGTATTCATGAAATAAATTATTAATCAAAAGAAATACATGAGGGGCTTGAGCTCTGGCTCAGCAGTTTCAGCGCTTGCCTTGCATATGTGAGGACATGGGTTGGAACCCCAGCACTGTGTATACAGTGAGGTGTTGGAGCAATGACAGAAAAACTAAATGAAATTGATTCTCTCTTTCTCTTTCACAGTCTTTCTCTATATATGTGTGTGTGTGTCTATGTGTGTATGTATACATATATATAAGTATATGTGTGTATATGTGTATATATATATATATATATAATTAGAAACATCAGGGAATAGAAAATGTATAAATTACAATCCATATTCGAGTTTAAGAAAACCAAATATTAAATATTTAATTAATAATTCTTAGGTGTAAAACTATTCATAGTTCATAAATGAATATATCAAACTCTGAAAGTGATTTGGAGGAATGGCTTAACTCATAGTCAACACTGAATTTTAAAAAATGAGGGGAGATGATGGGTATGAAAGACAAGGGTGTATGATATAAAGAACAGAAGAAACAGCCACCAAAGGGGCATATTCAGAGCTATAATCAAGAAGGGCAACTGTGAGGTTCTCAAGGTTTTCTGAGAATTGAAAGGTCATACTGTGTAGTAGTAACGTTTATATAAAATAAAAAATTTAGAGACCTAATTTTTTATGTACTTGAGTTTCTAAAGGTGAGAATTCTTCACAAGTTCTGGTAAAAATAACTAAGTCATCAAAATGATTTGTGTTTGTCCTCAAAAATATATGACAAGAAGAAACTTATGAAAATATTTCCAAATAGAAGAACTTGTAACTGAATATTGTACTAGGCCAAGTTGTGATTCATAAAAGGCTAGAATCAGATCGTTTTCAATGAGAAAAAAAATTGTGAAATAAAGCACCCACAGCAATCTGAGAGGTTATTTATGAAAGAGTTTAGGAACAGAGAAATGGGGAAAAATATTGGCTATAAAATAATTTATTTCATTTGTAAGAATGATGGTATCATAGCCATTTATAAATACAGTGAAAATAACAATGGAAAAGAAAAGCATTAGAATTTCAGAGTTTGAGTACACAGATTGATCACATGTCAGTTCATCTTGCATAGGATACAATCAATCCATAGCATTAAATAAATATTAAGTTTAAGAAAATTAATCCAATACTGAATGATTTCATATGACTTACCTAGTCTTGGAGACATTATCATAGAACTTATAACCCTGTTAATGAAAAAAAATTAATTTTGAGTTTACCAATTCCTTTCTTCAAAGCCACCAGCGTGCCAGGTTCAAATCTCTCTGTGACTCTCTATCTTTCTCTTTCATGTATAAACATCCCTATGATTCCATGACATCCACTAGATAATCCAGGAAAATTGCTCATGCTCAAGAATCTTAATTTTCTCTGCAAAGTCACTTTTCATATAGAAGGAAATATATTTACAGCTTCTGGGTTTGTATGACCATTATTCTGTCTACTACCCCTTTGTTCTGTAGGAAAAGTGATAAAAGTAATTTTTTTATTGACTCATTTTCTCTCTTCTGTATTTTTTTCACACCTTGATCCTGCATAGGGATACTCAGAAGCTAATACATTACTGACAATATTTTTTTTTATTTTCTAAGTTCAGTTAATTGTTGTATCAGTCTTGAAAGTCTTAGTTGTACTGGAATAGCAAACAACTTTAAAAGTTTGATATCCTATAATAACAAAGGGTTTCTTCCTCCGCCTCATGTCAATAAGTGTGTATGTAGCTGTTCACATATTTTAATGCACTTTTGATTACTCTATTAATACATCTCATTTTGAATACAGATTTTTTTATCATTATTATCCTGTCAAACTTTCAAACATATATTTGTAGGCAATGATTTAAGGTACACACAAATGCAAATTTTGTATATATTACAGATTAACTGAAGCTTTTATCTTTGAGGTGACCCTCACAATGTCTATTTTTAGCAGAATCATAAGATTGGGCCTGATAGTTCAAGATACACCAGCTTTATTTTGGATAGATTTGGTTAATTTAAAAACTTTCAACCGTATTCTTTTTAAAGAGAGAAGGACAGTGAGAGAGAGAGAGAGAGAGAGACAGAGAGAATCAATTTTTATTGAGTTTTTCACATAACTTTCGTTGCTCTGACACTTAGTTGTGTATGTGGGTGCTGGGGTTTGAACCCGTGTACTTGCACATGCCAGGCAAGTGCTGTAACCGCTGAGCCACCTTCAACAGTATTTTTATTCTTTTATTTCATATATGACTCTTGCTCAATTGCCTTGCATGTTATTGTTGGTGAAAGTGACAATGATTTAATATTACTTTCTTAATAAGTAACTTGAAATTTTCATGGAGAAGCCACATGATATTTCTTCTTCTTACTTAAAATTTAGTAATTTTGTTAGGACTTGTATTGAAATTGATCATTCTGAGTCAGTTTTTCTATATTAGATAGATTTATATCTCATTTTATAAAAGTTTTCAAAATTCTTATTTAAAATAAGAAAAATTTATCCAATTTTCTATTGTTGCATTATAATTACACACAGTAGTGGGATTCTTTCTGATATATTTTTACGTAGTCATAGCATAAATTGGCCTAATTATTAGCCTAACCTCCTTTCCCTTCCCTTTCTTTGTCCTCCTTCCTCCTTCGATCCCATTTCCTTATTCTACTTGTCTGTCTGTCTTCTTCTTCTTCTTCTTCTTCTTCTTCTTCTTCTTCTTCTTCTTCTTCTTCTTCTTCTTCTTCTTTTTGTAGAAAGAAGGGACAGTGAGAGAGAGACAGAGAGAATCAATTTTAGTTTTTCTCATGGCCTTCTTTGCTCTGAGACTTTGCTGTGTATGTGGTGCTGGGGTTTGAACCCATATACTTGGGCATGCCAGACAAGCACTGTAACTGCTGAGCCACTGCTCCAGCCCCATCTGTCTCCTATTTTTAATTACCACGTTATAGTCATGTATAATAGAGGAATTCATTGTGACATACTCATATGTGCACATAACATAATTTAATCAAACATTAATTGGTGCCTTCCCCCTCCCTCTGCTCCACCTTCTCCTGATCCACTTGCTCTACTCTACTGATTTGTTATTATTATTTAGTGTATTCTAATTATAATTGTAAGCAGGATTCATTGTGGCATATTTGTACATGAATGAAGCATAATTTGCTACCCTTCCTTAGTACATCCCCATGCCTCCTCTCCTCCCTCCCTCTCCAGCCCCTTCTTCTACTGCATGATATTTCCTGCTATGAATTCTTTTCTGGAGAATAGTATAAATAAATACATACACACACACCTATATATATAATTATATATATATTTATTTATTTATTTATTTTTGACAATTTCTGTACAGACATTTTTCCTTTTTAGTTGATCAATCTATTTTTGTTTTCTTAAGTGTTATGGTTTGGATACTACTTGGTGTCTCCCAAAAGCTCACGTGTGAAACAATTTAAGAAGGCTTAGAATAGAAATGATGGGGTTATGATTCGGTTGATGCAATAAGTGAATTAATCCTCTGATAAGGATTAACTGAGTGGTGGCTGAAGGCAGGGAGGGTATGTTTAGAGGAGGTGGGTCACTGGGGTTGTATCTTTGGGGTTTATATTTTGTGTCTGACCTGGAGTTTCTTGCTCTCTCTCTCTCTCTCTTTTTCCTGGTGTGACGCATTGAACTCCTTCCCTCCACCACACTCTTCCACTCTGATGAGCCCCTACTTAGGAGCCATGGTCTATGGACTGAAATCTTTTAAACCGTGATCCTCTAAATAAAGGCTTCCTGCTCTAAAATTGTTTTTTCCAGGTCTTTTGATCACAGCAATGAAAAAACTGACTAAAACATTAGATTCCTTTCTCTGTTCCTAGTATTTTTCTAACTTTAGTCCTGTATGTGGACATTTGGTAAATATTCTTTGTCAAGTTTTTTTTAAATTTCGTGATTTCAGTTTATTTCTACTGAAATCATGGAAGGCTTAGATATGCTGCAGTAACAAACAACCTTAAAATCTGAGCAACCTGTACTACCAAATAATTTTTTTCCTGTTCACGTTGATAGTCTAGTATACTTTGTCTATGTTCCTCTTCCATCTCAGATCAAAGAATATCAGAACCTCTAGCTAGCACATGATTATGTCTGTGGCTTGGGGGAAAATTAAACATGATTATCTTTATGTTTTCTCTTAAATCTAGTTCCTAAAGATGGCAATGTTACATTGTGTTTATAACTCCTACACCAAGCCTAGCCAAGTATCTGAACCTGATGTCTGTAAAATTCATACCTGAAGTCCTTGTCCCTCCTTTCCTGAGACTCTACCCTGTCTTCAGTAATAATATAATAGTCCACAGTTACCTAAATTTTTGTGGTGGATTATCTTTTTATAATTCTTAGTTTAAAAAAATTATAACACCCCCTTCCCCCCCTGCATTTGCAGTAACTTTTTCAATTATAGTAAATGAATTTTGGAAGGTTGCATTGGGAGTTCTACTCCATGATAAGACTGCATGTGAGGGCTGGGAGGAAGCTCAGTGGTTCAGCACCTGCAGCACAGAAAATAAAAGCAAAAGCAAAAACCCAACTCCCAGAGCACTGTTATCTGCTAAAGCCTCTTGATTCTCATATTTTATGGTTGGTTTTAGTAAATTTGAATGAGTATGAGGTTTTCTTGTCTTTCTTTTTTCTTCTTTTTATTATTCCTGACTTCAATTTTCACAAATCTGTAATCAAAGCAATTGTGTGGGCAGGAAGGGTGAGAGAGGTTTATTCAGTTTCTTAGTTCAAGATTGTTTACATTAATTAAAAGCCATGTTTTCTTAGTAAATTGTACCTTTTGTGGACAGTCCATTTTTTGTTTTTAAAATCGGTAGTTACTGGGCTGGATCTGTGGCTCAGTAGTTACGGTGCTTGCCTGGCTTGCATGGGATGCGGGTTTGAACCCAAGCATCACGTATACAATGAAGTATCAGAGCAAAAAAAGCCACATGAAAAACTAAATAAAATTTATTTTTTTCTTTCTCTCTCACCATTTCTCTCTCTCTTTAAAAAAATAAAAAACAAAATTGATACTCATTTTTGAAGAATTTTATTTCCTTTTTCCTATCTTCACTGATTCCTAACGATGCCTCCTTTTTACAAATTACCTTACTCAGCTCCAGTAATAGAACTTTCCCATGACTTGCCTCTTATCCTATGCCACCCCAATTTCATTCCTTTCAACAGGGCAAGAGCCCATTCTTTTATTCATACTCTTTGAAAATTTCTCAGAATGAAATTGAACAACCTACCCTACGTACACATGAATATACCACAGTAAATTTCACCTTTTTGTATACATATAAACCACTAATTTAAGAAAATATAAATAAATAGAAGGAAGACCAGGAGTAAATTATTTTCCATGTTTGTATCATTATGTCTAAATGAATCTCAGTATTATGTGTAACTATAATGCACTAATTAAAAAAAAAAAGAAGCAGGAGCTCCACACACAATGTCTGGAACTCTCCTGAAGAAGTTGAGAAACACAGTATCAGTCCCTTTTTATAGGTTTTGCAGAATTGCAGTTTTGGAGAATGCTATATGCATTGTACTTAGGGAAATGTGGTATGAAATTACACCACAGGAGTGCTGAATAGAATTCCCAACAGATTTATGACTCCAGAATAGTTCTTTATTATCAAGATTATGAGGCTATTTAGAAAGCACTGGTGAGATTTGTGGCTGTTGATAAAGGCCTATTCTGCAGCACTATGAAAGATGATGGGACTGTGCATTTCATACACCCAAGTACTAAGCAATACTTAGTATTGCTTAGAGTTCAACTTCAGAAAGGCAACCATGATGATAATGGCATGAAGTTCCAGGAAACAGGATATAATGCACACTAACAGTGAACTGAGTCTGTCTCAGATGAAAGTGTGCTTTCCCATCCTTGATATTCCTCACTCAGAAGCTGACAGGAATTAAAATTGTAATTTGCTCTACTGAAAGTTTGGTTATGAAAAAGTGCTTCAAACATTACTTCAAAGTCTAAGGTTTATGACCTATAATAGAAATGAAGTGGATAAAGGTAATCATTTTTTAATTCGAAAACTTTCATTGTTTGTGGATAAAAAGTCATAGTCTTCCTAAGGTAGATTCATTTTGAGTCAGTAATACTTCAGTGAAGGAACTGAGGACCTTCAGTGTATTCTATATGTGTTTCATAATATCATATTACTGTTTCATAATAAACTCCAATGGAAACCCTAGCATGATGTGAAAGATATCATACTTACTTTTGCATCTGTTTAATTAATCTGTAGTAATCTCTTCCTCTTCCATAAACATTGAACATTTCATTGGTAAAATATAAAGATAATGTACAACATTCTTATAGAAAGAGATATAGAATGACATTTCTGCTTTTTTACATGAAAACATTGTTAATTTTGATTTAAAAGATATATTTTGTTAAGATTCATTTGATTTCTGGTAAGTCAGCAAACAGCAATGTAAAAAGTAAAGATATTAATTTTAATAAAACAAATTTCTTTTAAAAAAGATAGTGACAAAGTAAGAGAGAGAGGGAGAGAGAGAAAGAGAAAGAATAAATTTTCATTTAGTTTTTCATGTGGCATTCATTTCTCCAACACTTCATTGTATACATGGTGCTGGTGTTTGAACTCGCATACTTGTGCATGAAAGCAAGCTCTGTAACTGCTGAGCCATCACTCCAGCCGTAAAACAACATTTTTAAAGAAAATTAATACAATACTCACAGAAAGGTCAAACAACAAATCAACATTCTTTATTCTAATGAACATGTTAATTTGTAGAATAGAATGGATCTTAACATTTATTGTGGAAAATCTGTCACAATAGAAACACAATTCTGATATTTTGTACCAGTAATTTTTAAAAACCTTTTTAAAAAATCTACTTTGTAAAGCAGTATTGGGTAATACAAATGTACTTGGCAAACAGACAATCTCTCAAAGAATATCAACTAATGTGAGCAAAATCATATACATTTGAAAAGAAAAATCTGAGTTAGAAATAAGCATAATATTGCATGTATATGATCTTTAATGTAAAACTAAGAATTAATATACACTCAAAAGTTCTCTTATACAAAATAAAGTCTAATTGAACAGCTAATGTACTTTTCTAGAAGTTAATCTTATTCTTACATTTTGCATCCTTGTATCCTAAATTTCTCAGTGGAAAAATAAATTGATGATGTGAAATTAATTTCCATTTTTTAAAGCTACATAGATATACATCACTGCAACTTGGGGGAGATTGAAAAATGACTGCATTAGCAAAAATTCATGTTCAACAAACAAATAAACATCCTTACAAATCCAAATCACTCCTGTATATTACCCATCATTAGCCACAATCTACTTCAGATGATGATGATTAATGAACCCAGAAATTGGATCCCTGAATAAAAGCTTCTTAATTACCACAAGCATCCACAAACACAGGAAGAGGTTCCTGCCCTGAAGTGGGTATTTAGCTCAGTGGGGGCTCTCCTCCTCTCCTGGATTGCAGGTGTCCTCCATTTTGGGGGATCTGCTTCCCCCTCATCCAACAGATTTATCACCATTCTAGTATTCATCATTACATATCTGCAATTGGTGCTGCTAAATAACAAGATTTCTCAAGATAAACTCCATAATCTAAATATACAGTTAGAGAATTAGAGATGTGGATAAAAATATAAACTTAGATATATATATATATATACACACACACACACATACATAAACATATATATATGACATAAAGAACTGTTTGACATATTTTTTCTATACAATACTTACAGTTTGACAGTCTTGAAGACATTGTGAAAAGTAATTAAATGTCCATCTTCAACCCTATGCTGAGAACCTCAAACTCTAGCTTTACATTCATCACATTTCTTGCTGTGATCAACAAGTCTTAAGTGGACCTCTCTTGGACATCGGTGAAAAAGAATTGCCCTTTGTTTTGTGGTTCTGGTGAGATCAGGTGATGGTAATTTGCAGTTATGAAATCTAACTCCAAACAAGTGGCTTAATTTGTCTTGTCCTCACCTTTTCACTTTTTCTGTCTGTGTGCACAAAACCTACAAGTGCAAAATATGTGTTATTGGAACTTAAAGATAAATAACTGATTGTATTTTTGGCTAACAATGAATAGAAGTTAGGGGTTAAGCTTAATAGTGGGATAAAGCAGCATAAATAATTCTGTTATTGTACATAGAAAAAAACAGAGGAGACCCATAGTGACAGACACAGACACAATAGTAATATTTTTAAGAGAAGTAATACTTTCTGGTAACAATCGAAAAATTGAGTCATGATCAAATTTACCTGCAAGGGTTTATAGTACATGGCTTTCAAGATGGCCCGGATGAAATAGTGGAATGTCAGCTATGTGAATTAATTATTGCTGCTGCAATATGTCATAATGAATACAGTGGTTTGGTAGCAGTGGCTTAAAACAATGCAATACTTATTCTGACATTTCAGGGTGAGAATTCTGAAATGCATTTGCTAAAACCAAGGAGTCTGCAGGAGTGCCTCATCTTCCTTCTTTGCACTTTCCAGGTCCCAGCTGCCACATCCCTTGTCTCTCAATCCCATTCCATAATCTTCAAAGCTAGCAGCTATTTAGTCTCATATTTATAACATTGCCATATTTTTAATTTTGTTTATATTGCCTCTTCCCTCAATATAAAAAGTCTTATGAACACTGAGCCCATCCAGATAACCTAAAGTAATCATAACTCAAGGTCAGCTAGTTTGGAACTTCAATTCTTCTATAACACCACCTCCAATTTAAAATTAGACCTAACATATTCACAGGTTCTGGGAATCAGGATGTGGACATTTTCTTTGGAGAGGCCATTAATTTGCAAACTACAACAGCCAAGGATAGTTAGAAGAGTTAGAAGACATTGAGCTGTGGAGTAAAATGGCTTACTCAACAATGTTAAGAAAATCTCTTTCTTCAACCGGAAAACTCCACTTACAATTTAATTTCCCTGAGTGCCTTGACAAGTAATTTTTTGGGAAGAATACAAATATAAGTAGGATTTAACTTTCATTTCTCCCTTATAATTTTTAATAGATAGAATATTACTGCCTCAGCCTACTTCAGTCTCCCAAGTCCCTGATATTCCAAGTTTGCACCATTGCACCTGGTAGCCTGAAGGTAATTTACTAAAATACTTTTTAAAAAAGTCTTTGCCTAAAACAACAAAATTTGTGTTCACAGAATCATTAGAAATAAATATAAATAGAACAGATATGTATGTGTATATATATATATGTGTGTGTATAATATATATGTATATGTGTATGTGAGTGTGTGTATGTGTATATATATATATATATATATATATATATATATATATTTCCAATAGATAGATCTGTGAGTAGGAAAAGAATAACAAAGACAAAAATGGGGCCACCTGTCCATAGCCATAAACAAGTGTTTGCACAATGATTGAACATGAAGTAGGGAGAAGAAACACACATATTGGGTATTTGCTGTTAGCTATAATTTTCTAAGAATAACCTTGATTTCTTATTTTATTAACATTCATGGATGTCAAATGTTCCCCAGTGCCTTTTCTGAATGCATCGACATGATCATATGCTTATATTTACTTAGTCTGTTGACAAAATAAAATTTAAGTGTTGATTTTTAGATTGTTGAAACATCCCTGTATTCCTGAGAATAACCTAACTTTTATGAAGTATTATATATTGCTGGATTAAATTTTACTTTATTGCCAATTTATACATCTATAAAATTATGAGTGATGTTGATATGTAGAATTCTTCGTGTAATTTCTGTATGAGGTTTAGTATTGAGGTACTATGATAATCTCTTTTGAGAGACTCCAGCTAAATTGGAGTTCCAGTTGCCAAGGGGCTAACAACCCTATGCTAACCAGAAATGACAAGGAGCTTGATGTGTGCGTTCACAGCCAGACAACCCGGTGCCTTGTTGTCTGATTCAAAAACAGGGGTCACTGCTAAGGGAAATTGGGAAGCCCTTATCCAAAATACTTGTAAGCATTCATATTTCAATTGACATATTTTTTTATTTTTTTATTTTTGAACAA
>PVKS010018363.1:0-40258 GCA_004027875.1 Aplodontia rufa
GGCTGTGGAGAGGTAGGGACACTAACACACTGTTGGTGGAGCTGCAGACTGGTACAGCCCCTGTGGAAAGCAGTGTGGAGAATCCTCAAAAAACTAGGGATGAGCCCACCATATGACCCTGCTATTCCACTCCTGGGTATCTTTCCAGGGGACTTAGAATCAGCACATTATAGTGACACAGCAATATCTATGTTCATAGCAGCACAATTTACTATTGCTAGGCTATGGAAACAACCCAGATGTCCTTCACTGGAAGAATGGATCAAAAAACTGTGGTACATTTATACCATGGAATTTTACACAGCAATTAGAAACAATGATATTGCCGCATTTGGAGGTAAATGGATGGCTATGGAAGAGATCATGCTGAGTAAAATCAGCTTAACCCAGAGAACTAAGGGTTGTTTTTCTCCACTTATCTGTGGAGGTGGGGACTAGAGCCTGGACAGTGAGAAAGTTGGTCTATTAGCATGTGTTAAATCCAGATAAGATGTAATGTTATACAACCTAATACTTTTCTGGAGATATTGTTGGAAGGGGAAGGGTGGGATAAGGGAGGGTAATTGGGGGGGCACTCATGGGGGTAATTCTAATATCCAGAATATATACACATTTTATATTATTTTGTTAAAAACTTGTATGGTTGTACAAAAATCAAAAAAAAAAGAACGACATAGGTATCTTTATAGGGATAGCATTAAATCTATATAAAGCTTTCAGTAAGAATGGCCATTTTTATTATATTAATTCTGCCTAACCAAGAGCATGGGACATCTTTCCATCTTCTTAGGTCAACTTAGATTTCATTCTTCAATGACCGATAGTTTTCATTGAAGAGATTTTTGATTTCCCTTGTAAAATTAATTCCCAAGTATTTTATTTTTTTCGAAGATATTTTGAAAGGGACTGAATTCCTGACTTCTTCATCAGCCCTATTATTATTAGTGTATAGGAAAGCTATTGATTTATGCATGTTGAACTTGTACCCTGCCACTTTGCTAAGTCTATTTATGAGTTCAAGCAGTTTACTGATTGAGTTTTTTGGATCTTCCAGATACAGGATCATGTCATCAGCAAAAAGGGAGAGTTTGATTTCCTCTCTTCCTATTTTTATTCCTTTTATTTCTTTCTCTTGCCTAGTTGCTCCAGCTAGGGTCTCAAGAACAATATTGAATGAAAATGGTGAGTGCGGACAGCCTGTCTTTTTCCTGATTTTAGTGAAAATGCTTTCAGCTTTTCTCCGTTTAGTGTTATACTAGCTGAGTGTTTAGCATATATAGCCTTTACATAGTTCAGAAATGGTCCTTTGAACCCCATCTTCTCTAGAGTTTTGAACATAAAATGGTGCTGGATTTTATCAAAGGCCTTTTCTCATCCATTGAGATGATCATATGTTTTTTGTCCTTGGTTATGTTTTAGTCGTGAATTATGTTAATTGTTTTGCATATGTTGAACCACCCCTGAATTCCTGGGATGAAGCGCACTTGATCATGATGGATTATTTTCTTCATAAGTTTTTGAATACAGTTGTCTAGTACTGTATTAAGGATTTTTGCATCCAAGTTTATGAGGGATATTGGTCTGTAGTTTTCATTGTTTGATGTATCCTTGTCGGGTTTTGGTATCAGAGTTATGATTGCTTCATAAAAAGTGGATGTGAGCATTCCCTCCTTTTCAATTTCCTGAAATAACTTAATAAGGAGAGGTGTTAGTTCCTCCTCAAAAGTGTGGTAAAAATCAGTGGAGAAGCCATCAGGTCCTGTGCTTTTCTTCTTTGGTAGACTTTTAATTCCAATGTGGATTTCAGTGCCTGTGATTGGGCCATTTAGGAATTTGATATCATCCTTAGTCAATTTAAGGATGTTGTATGTGTCAAGAAATTTATCCATTTCTACCAAGTTATCAAATTTGGAGGAGTATAGGTTTTCAAAATATGATCTTATAATTTGTTGGATTCACATGGGGTTGGTGGTGATCACTTCCTTTTCAATGGAGATTTTATGGATTTTATTCATTTCTCTCCTTCTTTTGGTTAGATTCACTAGGAGTCTATCTTGTTTATTTTTTCAAAGTACCAGCTCTTTGTTTCATCAATTCTTTTTATTGTTTTTTTTCAGTTTCATTGATTTCAGCTCTGATCTTGATTATTTCCTGTCTTCTGCTGACTTTGGGGTTAGATTGTTCTTCCTTTTGAAGGGCTTTGAGATGAAGCATAATTTTATTTATTTGGGATTTCATTTTTAATGTGGGCACTCAGTGCTATGAATTTTTCCCTTATGAAAGCTTTCATGCTGTCCCAGAGGTTTTGCATGTTGTGTCTTCATTTTCATTCTCTTCCAAGAATTTTTGAATTACTTCTTTCATGTCTTCTTGGATCCATTCTTCATTTAATAGGGTATTATTCAATCTCCATGAATATGTGTGTTTTCTGTTATGATTATCGCTGTTGATTGCTAGGGTCATAGCATTGTGGTCTAAAAGGACACACGGGATGATGTCTACTTTTTTATATTTGCTGAGGTTATCTTTATGAACCAGAATATGGTCTATTTTGGAAAAGGATCCATGTGCTGCAGACAAGAAGGTGTATTCCGCTAACTTGGGATGGAAAATTCTATATATGTCTATTAAGTCCATTTGGTTTTATGGAGCTATTTAGGCTGGTGATTTCTTTATTGATTTTTTGTTTTGATGATCTGTCTAGTGGTGACAGCGGAATGTTGAAGTCTCCAAGTATTGTTGTGTTGTGATCCGCGAGAGGTTTGATGTTGTGAAGTAATTTCTTAACATAGTTGGGTGCACTGTTGTTTGGAGAGTAGATATTAACTATGGTTATTTCTTCCTGTTGAAGAGTTCCTTTTAGTACTAAGTAGTGGCCTTCTTTATCTCGTGTGATTGATTTATGTTTGAAATTTACTTTGTCGGATATAAGTATAGTGACACCGGCTTGTTTTCTTGTGCCGTAAGCATGGTAGATTTTTTTTCCATCCTTTCACCCTTAATCTGTGGATGTCTTTGCCTGTTAGGTAAGTTTCTTGTAAGCAGCATATGGTTGGATTTTGTTTTTTGATCCAGTCTGCAAGTCCGTGTCTTTTAAGTGGTGCATTTAGACCATTCACATTCAGTGTTAAGATAGAAGTGTGTAATTGATTAATAGTCATTGTGTCTTATTTAGCTAGTTTTGTGGTTGCCTTGGTTAGTTTTTGCTGGGTGATACTTTCACTGAATTTCTTCAGTTTGTGGATTTTGGATATCAAGTGCTTGTTCTTCTGTCTGGAGTGTTTCCTTGAGAATTCTTTGTAGGGCAGGTTTTCTGTTGACAAATTCTGCCAGCTTTGTTTTATCATGGAAAGTTTTTATTTCTCCATCAAATTGGAAGCTGAGTTTTGATGGGTATAGAATTCTAGGCTGCACGTTGTGGTCATTTAGACGTTGAAAGATATTATTCCAAGACCTTATTGCTTCCAGCGTCTGGGTTTAAAAGTCACAAACAATTCTTATTGGCTTGCCTCTGAATGTGATTTGGCGTTTCTCCCTTGCTGCTTTAATATAGTTTCCTTGGTATCCCTATTGTATATTTTGAATATGATGTGTCTTGGTGAGCTTCTTTTTTGATTAGGCCTATTGAGTGTCCTGTAAGCTTCCTGGATGAGCAATTCAGATTCCATTTTTATGTGGGAAAAGTTTTCTTTGACGATCTCTTTGAGAATATTCCTCATACCATTGATGTGTGTCTTAATTTCTTCCTGTATTCCAATTACTCTCAGTTTGTTCCTTTTCATTTCATCCCAGACATTCTTGAAATACTGGTCAGGATATCTTAATTGTTTTTCTTTTGTGGTGTCGGCGAGCTCTAGCTTGATCAACCTGTCTTCATTATTGTAAGTTGTTCTTCAATAGCAGAGTTTCTATTTTCTACTGAAGTTAGTCTATTATTAAATTCTTGCATGGTCCCTCTAATGTCATTGACTGCAGATTTGAGGTCTGTAACTTCCTTTTTGCGAGAATCTATTTCTTTAATGATCAAGTCTTTCAAATCTTGCATTTTCTCAGTTATTCCCTTTATTATCTCTTCTTTTAAGTTGTTGTTCCTTTTTGTTATCAGCTCATTCATATATTGCTCTAGATTTTCATCCCGGTCCCTGGCCATAGCCCCCTTACCAGGGGAGTTTTGGGATTGATGTGAACCTCTTCGAGTTTGATTCATCATGTCTGAAGAGATTCTTCTCTCTTATTTGCCAGGTGAACCCTTTGTGGAAGCAAGACAAGGTTCGGTGGTTCTTTTTCCTGTCTTCTACCTTAAGGATGAAGCTGTTTGATTGGGAGATCTGTCCCAACCCTTATTTGAAATGGGGTTTTGTCAGGAGAGTTGATTTCAAAAAACAACCCCCTTTACTCTGAACTATTTGTTACCCTTAGAGAATTCCAACACCTCATGTGCTAGTAGCAAATTGTCAATATGTACAACCAAAGCTTACAATAAACAGTAGTAAATTAGTTATTTAGAACAGACTATATTGGTCTTTTGAATTCAGCCTGTGCAACCAGTGTTAGTGATAATCAATACTTTTGGTGACATTAGTATATTACTATTCCATATGTAAGATTTCAAGAACAAATAAGTGTTACTCAGATTAACAAACACAGCAGTAATATTTACACAGTCTTAATAATGGGAGGTTAAAGAGAGTTAACTAATTTGGAGTCAGAAAAGGGGGGGGTAATGCCGGTGAAATTAAGAGAGAAGATTTTATATACCAATTATGTACAGTGAGAAAGTGGAGGAGGTAAAGAATTTACTGTAGAAAGAAAAAGAAAATGCTAAGAGGAAAACATTTGAAGAGAAAAGGAAATTAAAAAAGAAAAAACTTTACTAAATTTAAAATAAAGGAGAAAAGAAAGTACAGATCCAAAGGGGAGCTAGGATAGCTGTGGCCTAATATAGGAGGGGTAAAAGAGTTATTACTAATATTTGGGTGATCTTTTAAGGGAAGAAGTTATCCATGAGAATTATGCTTCTCAGGCATGAAATATTTCAAATACTATATGCACTGACCAGAATCCTTCTTCTTAAGAATGAGAACAGGGCTAGAAAGGATGGATAAGAGGGAATCAGAGAGATGATAAATAGGGAAAACAGAAAAAGAGAAAGAAAATTAAAAACAGGCTATCAAAACAGGAAAAAATATTGTTGTTAATTTTTCCCCTAAAAGGAGAGAGAAAACAGTAAAAAAGAAGAAGAAAAAAATGGAAGAATAGGGGTTAACAGCCCCTCGAAGTTAGCAAAGCAGGGAAGTAAAAACAACTGGAGTTTTTATATATTGGAGAACCAGTAAACTCTTCCAGATATCACCTTGGTACACACCTAGAACATGAAATCAACAGCGAAAAAAGAAAAAAATCTTAATAGGAAAACCTTGGAAGTAAAGATATTGAGAATGTCTTTGGTCCTTTCAGGGATTGGATCTCCTATTTCTGGCTGGATATGAAAGGTTTTCTCTTTCAATGGATCTGAACATCAGAAGTCATTATGTTATCAGAGCTCCATCTGCTGGTAGTTGTCGAAATTGACTTCTGTGATCTTAGAGGTGGGGCCAGCAGATCCCAGTGCTTAATGTGGGAATGTCCTTCAGTCTATGGTGGAAGTGGTTAGCGGTGAGCAATGATCCCCGTTACTCCACTGACCCAAACCCCTTATGAGAAAAGGATCAGGGCCCGGGCCAAGCCTTCTGCTCCTGAATCAGCCTGATCTGCTGCTGGCTCCAGGCGCAGTTTTATGAGACTATTTTGCAGACCTATGGAGGGCAGGTCTAGGACAGGGAGTGTGGGTTTAAAGATGGATTCTCTGCTGCCCCGCCCTCGCAGCTCCCGCACCTGCTTCAGAGCCTGCACCAAGCCGTCTGCTCCCGATTCAGCCTGTGGTCTAGGCTGGCTCCAGAAGGAGTATTAAGAGCTTGCTTTGCAAACCTAAGGGGGTTTTGCCTGTTCGGGCAGGGAGTGTGAAATCCAACAAGGGGTTAAAAGATGGATTCTCAGCTCCCAAGCCCTTGCAGCTCAGGTACGTGCTTCTGCAATGCAATCTACTGCTCTGTGTCTCTATGCAGGCAGTTTCCATAGACTGATCTTGCCGCCAGCCGGAGCACAGGCCCGGGATGAGACTTTGCAAGAACGCTTTCTTTAAAGTACTGCGGGTTTTCTGTGCTGATGTGATTGCAGGCAGAGGGTCCCCTCACCCCAGTCACGGGCAGAATGTAAACAAGAGGGAGCAGCCGCTGCCGCTTCTCTGCTGTGATGGAAAAGAACAGAATTCCCCTGGCCACTCCTAAGTCTCCTATCCTCAAAACCACTGAGAAGATTAGGACTGGTGATTCATATTGCTAATCCCCCAAATGCACCTCAAAATACTGGAGAAAACCTGGAGATTTCCTAATCAGTCATGGAGGTGTTGGGGAAGGCTTTTCTCTTCAGATTGCTGTCTCGGGTTCTGTCTTTGATAAATTTTCTTAATTAACACTTTTGACACAAAAATGGGTAAAATAAACAAAATAGAGTGGAGATAGATAAGCAGATGCCTGGGTTTGGACAGCCCAGGGCTGGGTGGTGGGAGTCCTTGGGTGTCCAGGCTGGCTGCCACTCTCAGCTCTCACCTTGTGCTTGCCCTCCTGAGACTCCTGCTCTATCATCTGTGTAGTAGATGCCATCATCCTCAACCGTAAAGCCCTTCTGCAGTCCTGCACCTGAGTTATCTCAGAGTGGAGCTGGATTCCATGCCAGGAAAACCTCCAGACCTCCTGAAAACACACACACTGCCAGGAACCAAAGGACATCAGGGCTGCACCCCCCATCCTCCTACGCCTCTCTACAGGGGCCACTTCTGGTTAGTAAAATGCAAAAGGAAGGAACTTGAGGATCCACTGGGAGATGGGGAGACACCTAGGCCAGAAAAGTAAGTGCAACCTGCCTCTTTCCATCTCATTCCTCTTCTTCTTCTCATGTGTTTTCCAAAGAAACACTCCTCCAACTCCCAGGATGAAAAGCACAGCCAGGAAGACCCAAGTGACACCTCTTATGCGGCTACCTATGAGCTTTCCACGTGAGTCTGCATCCCACACAATAAAAGAAATAAGAAAGGAAAAGATGGGAGAGAAGCTGAGATACCCACTGCCCATGGGAGATGGACACAGAAGATGCAGATGTCAGAAGACGCCTAGTTCCCAAGCTGAGGAGGGAAGACCATGACAGGGTTATTTATTCAACTACTGACCCAAGTCCAGCATAGTGGTGGAGAGGCTGTGATGAACAAGGAGGGGTCTGTGACTTGAGGAGGTCATCAGCCAGGAGGAAGGGAGGAACTCTCAAGAGCCAGCTAAAGGACTCACTGCAAGGGAGGTTTAAACCTGCACAAGGTCTTCATTGAGGACCGCCCAAGGACATGCTCAGTGAACTGTGTCCTAGGGGAGCAGCAGGATTTCACAGATATTCAGTGTGTAGTGAGCATGCCAGTAGGGGAGGGACAGAACAGGAGGGAGCAGTAGGTGGGGAGAGCCAGGAGGAGGCAGCAGCTGAGTCCAGAAGGTATTTGTGGTTGTGTTGTTCTGAACTTTGCCTGAGACTCCAGGATGGGAGGTGGGTGGGGACATGACAAGGGATGAGGATAGACACTGACAAGTCAGATTCCTCCAGCAGCTCTGGGAGGAAGATTTAGAGAGGATGGGGATGCACACAGGTCCCAAGGAATTCATTCATTGCATGACACACCTACAGGGAGCAAACATTGCCTGGAACTGGGCTTCACACATGGATTAAAAAGAGAAAAGGGTGTGCCCCTGCCCTCATGGTGTTCCACTCTCGGAGGATTCAAACACAAATGATCATTACTACTCAGTAGGGAGAGCCATGGGCAGCTCCTTAAAAGAGGATCTGCCTTAGAAGCTGACACCGTCAGCACACAGTAGGTACAATCAGCAAGCTGCTGTGCGTGAAGTGTGTGAGTGAGGCCAACTTCAGGGCAGAGGATCTTATAAGTCCTGAGTCCTGTAGGGACTAACTGGAGCTCAGATCCCATAGACAAATTCCACAGTCTGATCTGCTCCTCCATAGACTACCATGAGGTGGGACAGGTGCTGGAAGGCTGTTTGCTGGATCAGTGGAAAGGGCATGGATGTGAGTTTAAAGCAGATGTCAGCTGGATGTGACCCTGCACTTCTGATGGGGAGAGAGGTAAAGGTGGTGCTGTTAATAAACACAGGAGGAGAAAAGCCAGGAACCTCAGACTCCAGTGCCACCTGAGCTCCAAGATGCCCTCCCCTCCTGCAGGTTGCACTCACCTTGGCTACAGATGTCAACAACTTTTGTGGTGGCATTTTTCTGGTCCACATGGTTGCTGATGACACAGGTAATGCTGACAGACATTGGGTTGGCTCAGCAACAGTCTCAAAGCAAGGGTCCAGGGATTGAGGGCTGGTCCTGGTGTCCATCTATGCTCCAGCTCTGTGGGCAGGTCCTTGCTCTCCCAGGCCACATGCAGTTTCTCCATGGCCCCCAAGGCCCCACACTCCAGAGTAACATTGTACAAGCAGGGTTTGGTGGATGGTGACTTTGCCCAGATTTGGGCAAGGGGCACTGGTTCTGAAGAGGGAGAGGGCATACGAATAGAGTTTCACACATGGCAAACATTCTCAAACATTATCTTCCTGAAGTCCAGGAAATTACCCTTTAAGGAAATCACAACTGAAAATCCAGTCTCTCCAGGGCAGGGTAGTAGGCACTTCCCTATGCAGAGAGGACTTTCTGGAATACAAGGGTTGGAAAAATGGGTTTCCTAACACGTACAGCATCATAAACTTCCTCCTACCCCATGAAGCCTTGCAGAGCAGAGTTTGTGGCCTTTGTGTAAGTGAGGCTGGCCTCTCACATGAACTGAGAGAGAAGAGTGGAGTTGGGGAGATAAATGCATTTGGATTTAATATGTGGTGGAACAATTTTAGTCCCAAGATGTCTACATCTTAATCCTTAGAACCTGGGAATATGCTAGGTTATGAGGAGAAGAACTGAGCTTTAAATAGGATTATGTGGATAGGCCCAAAGTAATCACAAGGGTCCTCAAAGTAGAAGAAGGAAGGAGAAGATAGATGTGAGGGATGCAACGCAGGGAGGACTCAAGCCATCCTTTCTACTTTAGGTAGAAGAAGGGAACCACAAGTCAAGGGATGCTTGTAGCTTCTGGAAGGTGGGAGAGTCAAGAAAATGGGTTCCCCCTGAATCTTGCAGAATGTCATGCTATTCTACTCTTAGTTGGATTTTATCCCCGTGTGAAATGTGTCTGACGTCTGACCTGCAGCATATCAAAAATACACATTTTGTTTATTAAGCTACAATATTGCTTTGTTAAACAGCAAATGAAAACTAATACATACAAGCATTAAATTTAGTCTTATAATGAGGTTAAAAGGTAGTGCAAAAATCCCTAAATTTTCATTTTTTTCTCTGAAAACACTGATGTGATTTTTTCCCCTAGTGTAAAATTTGAGTTCTACTTTTTGTGGTGGATAGCTCATGTGTTGGTATCTGAAGATAATCCTTCAAAATCTGGTCTAAGTGACTCCTAGAATCAAAAGATGGAGGTAGAACATGGGATTTGGGTGAAGGGACACTTACCATAAACTGTGAGGTAGAAAAGGAGTCTAAATATTTTTCCTGAATGAAGTCTGTCCTTGGCCCAGTACTGCCCACTGTCCTCTGAGGTCAAATTGTCAATCCTCAGGGATGTCCTCGTGGGCACCTGGACCCTCTGCTGGTACTTGTCCTGGAGGCTGTACCATTTTGGAGCCTTTGTCTCATTCAGGACTCTCAGCATCAATGTGGGGTCTGAAACATGGCCAATGGCCCAGGTGATCTCCTCTAGATTGGGTCTTAGATCTTCTGCTGGTTCCCTGATCACACGGAACAAGACAGAATTCTCCTCGGATCCTCTTCTGAGAAGTGTGGGTTCTAGAATGCTTCCAGAACCATGAGCTCCAGCACTCCTGGCTGAAGTGTTGCAGGCAACTAGGACATTGGAAAAAAGAACATGAATATTTCCTCAATGAGAATCACAAAACTTTTCTTCTTAACCACCTCATCCAGTACTTCCCTAGATCTAAGATGGCAGCCAGGGACAGTGAATTGGAATCAATATTTGGATCAGGTCCTGGTTCTGAAGTATACAATGCTGGGTGTGTTTCTTAACAGCACCAACCTTCAGTTTCCTTACCTGTCTTGAAATAATGGTAAAAATTGAGGCTGTGCATTGACAGCCCCTAGCACATTGGCCCATCTCTGGTCCCCCATATTCTTGCTGAGTGAATTGAAACAGTTATGTATCCTCTCTGGCTTAAGCTTTCTTATCTGTGAATTGGAATTAATGTTGCTTACATCATTGACTTGCTCTTTGGCATTAAGCAGAGAAAAGCTTTTTTCATAGTGTTCAGTAATTGTGTCATTAACACTGGCTGCTGTCATTGTCATGATGAGAATCACTGAACCTGAGTCAGAATCAGAACTTCTCAGTTCCCAGGCTGGTGTCCCTTCCTACCCACTGGCTGCCTCTTTCAGGGTCTCCTCCTGAGTACAGGGGTGGGATCCAGGGAGTCAGACACCCTGTGGGTTCAATTTCCTTAGTGCTTAAAGGCATGAAAGTGCATCCAGGGCTTTACTATTTAGGAAAGCCTGAGTTTAAAAGGAAATTTTCTGCTACATAGCCACCATTATCAGGTACCACAGGGCACATATGCAGCTAGGAGAGGGGAAAGATGGAGGGAAAGACTTGTTCTCCCAATCTGGAAGTAAGATATTAAATTTTATATTATTAAATCTATCTGGTCCATTTTCCCCTTTGTTTAGTGGGATATTTTGTAATATAAATGTTATGCATTTATGATTGTATAACACCACAATTCCTCAATAACATTTAAAAAGAAGACATTCTGAAAATAATTTAAGATGATAATATAATCAGACCTTGCATCCTATAAAGTGCATGTCAAGCATCAAAGTATCAGTGGCTCTTCATTTTACCAGTGCTGAAAAGTTAATTAAGGGGGGGGGGCACCAGTCTTTGTTTCCTTGACAATCTCTGAGCTTTGGAAAATGAAGAGTGGTCAGACATAAAATATATATGTATATATGCATTATATACGTATATATTGCATATATGCATATATATGTATATAATGCATATATACATATATATATAAAATATGGAACACCGAAAAAAATTATCCAACTTGTGAATTTTTTCTTTTTTCCTTTTTTAAAGAGAGAGGGTATGTGAGAGAGAGAGAGAGGGAGAGAGAGAGAGAAGAGAGAATAAACTTTATTTTTTTCTATCTGGCCATTATTTCTCTAATACTTAAGTATGTATATGGTGCTGGGTTTAAATTGGGGTCCTTGAGCATGCCAGGAAAGTGCTCCAGCTGTTGAGCCACCACTCCAACTATTCTTTTTTTTCTTCTTAAAGAGAGGGGAGAAAGTGAAAGAGAGAGAGAAAGAGACAATCAATTTGATGCACAGTTTCATCTGATTTTTCGTTTCCCTAACACTTAGTTGTATATGTGGTGCTGGAATTTGAACCTGGGTTCTCACGCATGCCAGGCAAGTGCAGCAACCACTGAGCAACCTCTGTAGCCCCACAGTTGTGGAATTTCTTAAGTGAAAGTAATATGTGCCTTATGCCCAAAGTAAGCACGTAAATGACACAGCCCCAGAAATACTCCAGCCAGAGGCCTGGGACATTTTTTCATCAGTGATGCTCACCCTTCCCTCTGGCCTGGAGAAGTGTCATTAATTCTCCCTTTGAACCTATGACATTCTATAGTCCCCTTGTTAATTAAGGTGCAAAATAAAAGTATCCTTTAGCATTTTGTCATCCAACCGAGTCAGTTAGTGGCATGATTAAAAGTACAACTTTAAGAATTGAAATTGGGCTACGAAAACCACATCTTCCCTGTTTTTAAAACCTGTTACACAGATGACTTTTTCAGGACTCAACTGCAGAACTTGAGAACAGAGTAGAACCAAAAGTCTCCAAGGAGTGGAACCTGAGGAACAAGACAATGCCCAGGGAGTCAGATTAGAAACAGGATGAAGCCAGAAGTAGAAGGAGAAGAAGACACTGCTTACAGGGTGTAGGACCACTGGATGTGGTGTGGACCATTCCACCAATATTTCAGGTCATATCCCTTCAGTCCTCTATTTCCTTCATCCCAGGCTTAAATTTCTTCCTGCGTACCCTTGGGCAGACAGATCTGATCATGACTCCTGTTGTTGTTGATGGAAGTACCACAGAGAAGCTCTATCGGTCAGTAATAAGCAGGGCCATGGTGTTGTATCCCTGTGTGGGGGCCAGCAAGCCCTTGCTCAGCGTGAGGACAATAATGGACATTAAATGTACGTGCTCTGTTTCATGTAGTACCCAGAGAAACAGCCCACTGGGGAAACAGGGCCATTGGACTCTCAGAAACATTATTTCAGACAATTGCAAGGGATTTTGAGGGATAATTGTGGTAAAGATGATGTTAGTGTTCTTCCTGCCAGCATTGTAAGAGGATCCACCCAGGGAGAAGCTGGTGTTTTGTGCTAAACAGGAACCAAAAATGTCTGACTGAGGCTCATGCCCTGCTTCTAAAGGGCAGCAGCATGGATACCTGAGTGAGGTTTGCAGACCAAGTTCACACAGCTATGGGGAGGGAGATATTCTTGGGCAGGTGGTTCCAGAACAAGAACTGGGAGGTCCCTTCAGGAGTAGAGGCCGAGAAGACAGAGGTTAGATGTACCAGATTGAAGATGCTGAGAAAGTGACCTCAAGGACAGTGCAGGGTCTTTTCTCTCAAAGAAGCCAGACAGGCTCACCAGCTGTCAGTCCCTGTCAACAACAGTGGGATAGGACAGGCCTGGGTTAGAAGGAGCAGAGTCCTTGAAGGGACCACAGGAGAGTTTTCTCTGAGGGGACAAAGTCACACACAAAGGGGCTTCAGAGGTCATCCGTCCAAGCCTCTCCTGTTACAGGGGAGGAGGTACCCCAGGGTTTGGATTTGTAATACAGGGCAGAGCCAGGCCTGGAGTCCAGGAGCTGCCCCTCAGCTCACCCATCACCTGCCTTCCCCAAGAGCTCTGCCCTTCCCTGCACTGCTGTCTGATCCTCCAGGACCAGAGCAGCTGCTGGAGTCTCCTCCTCCAACTGCCCTCCCCTGCAAGGGACTGGAGCACTTGCAGTGGCTGACCTGAGCTGAGGCCTCTGGCTAGCTAAGTGTTGAACAGGCAGCCTGGCCACGCTCCCCACTTCCTGGAAGAGGGAACCACAAGACAGAGGAGGTTGAGCCCTCAACCTATGGGGGAGGATCTGCCCCTGAGGCTGAATGGCTGGCAGCATCTGTGAGGATGAAGGGGGCTTAGAGACAGGAGGCAGCAGGAGCTCTGTGACTTAAAAAAGATGCTAACCCTGAAGAGGAAGGGAAAGAGAAGTCAGGGAGCATGCGGGAGTTCACCAGGTAGAGTCAAAATTCATAGCAATCTTATAAAAGTAAAAGCACAAAAATCAACATGAAACCTTATTTCTGACATATCTGTCTCCACACTCCCAAGCCAACAACAGTTCTCTATCAGCTCAAGCATGAAGCCCTATCTCCCTTCCTTGACACTCTCTGCCCTGTCTCTCTGCCTGGGGCCCTTAGTGACTGTGACTCTTATTTTTCAGCTTCCTGGCAGCTAAATTTACAGTAGCTTAATTATGGAACCAACCCATATGTCCCTCACTGAATGAATGGATCCAAAAGGAAAGAATATTAAAATCTGCAAGAGAGAAGCATCAATTCACATTTAGAGGCAAACAACTAAGGATCACAAGAAGGTCTTAGAATGAGATATTCTAAACCCTGAAAGAAAACAATTGTCAGCTGAGGATACTTTGTCCAACAAAACTCAGTTTCAACTTCAAGAGTGAATTAAAACATTTCATGACAAAAACAAACTAAAATAATTAATAAACACAAAACCAGCTCTACAAAGAATACTCAAAGACACACTTCACACTAAAGATCAATCAATTCCCAAACCCCACAAGCTAAGGATGCACAATAAAGAGTGTCATCAGTTACATGAGAGTCAGGACAGTAGAAAATACAGCCAAAATCACAAAGGCAAGAAACCACAAACATATACCTACATTGACACTGAATGTTATTTGTCTCATCTCCCCAAGGAAAAGACATAGATTAGCAGAGTGGATCAAAAAACAAAATCCAACAACATGCTGCCTACAAGAGATGCTATTTCCTTCAGGTTGTAATCTGTTATTGAATTCTTCAAATGAATTTTTAATTTGGTTGCTTGTATCTTTCATTTCTAGGAATTTTCTTGATGAATTGTTCTTTCATCCTCTGTAGTTGCTCTCTTTGTTGTTTCTTTAAATCCTCTTTTATTTGTTCTCTTCATTTTTAAATATTCTTTTTAATTTTGGTCATTTTATTGATCATATTCTTGTTCCTATTCTCTTGATTTACATCCAACCCCCTGTGGGTGGACTCTGTTGGGAGCATGTGGGTTTGGGGGGTAGATTTGTTTGCCTGTTTCCTCATTTTTCAAAAGTCATCTTCCTTCTCCTTAAATTGAAGCATACTCTTTTTTCTTCTTATTTTGTCTGTGAGTTATTCTGAGCAATTGTCTTATTTGTTCTGAAGATTTTCACTGAATTTGATGTCTGAGTTAGTATCGGGGGTATTGCATGAGATCTCATTCTGGTTGTTCCTCTTTGGGTCTCTGCTTCTGGATTGGGGATTTGTCTTATCCCTTATTCAGGTTGGGATATTGTCTGGAAAGTTGAGTTCGGCAGCCAAACCCCTAACCAGTCAACTATTAGTATCACTTAAGCTTTCCAACTACTCATGAGGTAATGGGAAACAATATAAATGACCAATACTTATAATAAACAGGATTAAATTGGATACTTAGCACTAATTATATCTATTACAATGTTAAATTTCACCTGTGAGATGAATTATAGTGTTAGCAATTACTTTCGGTGACAATAGTATTCAACCATCACCTGTGTCAGGCTTCAAAGCATACAGTAGTTATTGAGTTTGGCAATTCACAGTTGTAATGGTTTCAGACCATTAATGATGGGGGGTGTCTATTTGTGTAAATTAATGAGAGCTAAGAAGTGATGAGCTTACAGATGCCTGAGAGAGAAGGGAATGTAAGATGTTAGAGAAGAGGTTATAATATCTGAGGGTGAGCAGAGAGAGAAAGTAGAGAAGCTATAGGGTTTGCTTATAAAAAATAATAGAGTAGAAACAGAGGTATCAAAGTAGAGGAAAGACAAAGAGATATTAGTAGAGTTTGGGCAATATTATAATAAGGGGTAGAAAGAAGTAGAGGAAGACTTTGCAACTGGGGTTCAATACAGTCCAAAAATTAAATGTTTTGATAAAAATTCCAATGCTCACCAGTCAGGGCAAGGATAAACCTTTACATTGAAGAAAATGCTGAGGAATGAAGGGAGTATAGAGATAAGAAAGGAAAAGAGAAAAAGGAGAAAAGGAAATAAAAACAGAGAAAAGAGAAAAAGAAAAAAAGAAACGATAAAAAAATGACAAAACAGTATACAAAAAACAGGATGTTGATATGTCCATGAACCAAACAATTTATCCAGATGATACACAAATGCACACCAAGAGCAGGGAAAAAAAATTCTTAATGAAAGAATGGAACTATATACACTGAAGTTGTCTCACTACAAGCTAGGAGCAGATGTTCACTGTCCACCTGAGTTTTATTAGCTGGGTCTCTCATAGTGGAATTTACTCAGTCTCCTCGGTTTGGCTGGGTAGAGCCTGCCTTGAGGAAACTGGAATAACAAATGTCTTCCCTCTGGATCTGAAACTCAGGAAACTTCCTGGATTCCAGGTGCAGGGAGTTTAGTCCAGAGCAATACTCCCTCTGCTGGTTACAAACACAGTCCCTCCAGATTTTCTGTGCTCAAGATTGCATTCTCTCTTGTGCTCCTGTCCTACCTTGGCTTGTCATGTGAGCCCTCTGTCTGGAGGTGGGTGTGGGCAGGGATGAGCTAGGCTCCCTATACTTCACTAACTCAAATGCCCCTGAGCTAAGTGAAGTCTGGGTGTGTCCCATGCCTGCATTTCTGGGTTCAGCCTCTAAGCCATGGCTGGCCCTTTGCAGAATTGTGGAGAAGCCCACTCTGAACTGCTGATTCCCTCCCACTGGACAGCCTGTTCAAAATTACTCCTGTCCTCCTCCTTGGAGGGATCTCAGAAGCATGGTTGTCCCCTTAGGCAGTGGAGGCACAGCAGGGCTGCCCCTGGGTGGGCTCAATGAAGGGTTCCTTATAGAACTCAGCTTCTATTAGCAGAGCCAAGCACATGTTATGACTTAGGTCCTTCACCACTCTGGTGCCAATTTGGAGCAATGACAGTCTCAGGTGCCATGACCCAGCTGGGATGGATACAATACTTCTTATCACTTGCTACACTCAAATCTCCGAGTTTCTAAAAATCTCCCAATGACCAGCACTGTGCTCCAGTGATGATTTTTCCCCTATTTGCACCTTGTAGGAAGGCGGCTCTCTTGGAATATCCTCTCATCTTCTTAATGCTACTTCAACTACTTGAACGCTTTTTCTCTTTTTGGTAGAAATGTCAATTCAGATTCTTTTCCAATTTTCAAATCAGGTTGTTTCCTTACTATTGAGTTATTTGCGTTCCTTTGATATTTTTTTTGTGTTATTCCTTTATCAGGTGCAAACATTGCAAATATTTTGTACCATTCTATGAGATGTCTCTTCACTCCTTTTCCTTTGCTGTGCAGAAGATTTGTAGATTAAAGTAGTCCTATTCATGCTTATTGTTGTTGCCTGTGATTTTAGGTTCTTATTTAAAAAAAAAAATCCTTGTCCTGACTAATGTCATAGAGCTTCCCTCCTCTCTTTTCTTCTGGTCATTTATAGTTTCAGGTTTTGCATTTTTCATGCAATTGATTTTGAGTTGACTTTAGATATAGGGTGAGATTGGGTTTATATTCTTTATTACACAAGAGTAATCCTACTTGAGTAATTCTACCGGTATTTAATTTGTACCTAAAATACCAAGTTTTTCTTTCATTATTAAAGAAACGCTTGGTTATGCCTCATCTGCTCTGCTCCTTTATGAGGCATTCACTGGTCACACACAAGGGTAGGTGCCCCTTATTACCCACCACAAGATTAAGCCCTTCTTGAGGTCACAGAATGACATTTCCTTTGGGAGCCCAGCATGTTGGAGATAGGACTTTGGCAATGGAACCATGTTGATTATTGTTCTTCTGCAACCAATCATGGATGGGCAGATCCTCAATGATCTGTTTTATGAAATGGGATGATTTTTGCTTTGCAAGTTTGTGGAGTCCTATATAAAAGTACTGTAGAAAGCACCTGTTACAGTGGATCACACAATGGGCAAAGCTCCAACTTCACTTCCTTCCATATTTCCCAGGAGCACTGTAGTCAGTCTAAGGGAATTCACTAAATATCTGCATGTGGAATTGCCCAAAAGCCTTAGGTTGTTCTTGGACTGAAGGAAAGCAGGAATAAGAATGAGTATTGGGTTCTAGTGAGAATCCAGACCACTGATTTTGAGAAATCATTTGGTGTTATTTGAAATGTCACTGCTATGAGAAAGCCAGGATCTGGTTCAGGTTCAGGTACAGGTCCCCAAATTGCCAGATGTTAGCTTTGACCTTGGGTAAGGTTTTTTAATGTCTTTAAACATCCAGTTTCCTCCCCTGTCACTTGAGGATAATAGTTTCTCCTTCATTAGATAAACACTTAAATGCTTATTGCCACTCTTGTTCTTTGAGTCCTTCCTTCCTGTCTCCTTGCCCATGTGCTGATAAATATCATCTTCATGCCCAGATACCTGTGTACTTTCCCCTGGCCACATCTTTTGCACCCTGTTTTTAGAGGCTCTTTCTCACTTTCCTCAAACTGTTTACCTCTCATAAGGAGAAACTCCAGTACATAGTTTTATTCTCTGTATTTCAGGTCTACAAAACTCTTATGTGATTAAAATATTTGGTAACACTCAGACTCCAAGAGATACATTCATACTGACAAAATTGTGTTGATGATGACATATAAAATAGGGCAGCATGTTACTTATTTATAATAAAAGACTCTACTGTCAAGGCACAGGTACAATGTCAAACAATGAAGATACCCCCTTTCCCTTCACAAGGTTTCTTCCAGCCACCAGGGCTCTTGCAAATTTTGACCCTGAGAAGGGCAGGGTCCTGGGACTATTTCTCCTGTCAGGAAAGTGAAACAACTTCCCAATCCTGCCTGTAAATACCTCTCTGCAGGGTGACTTTCTCATGACTCTGACCCTGGACCCTCACTTTCCAGCAGCACATCTGTGCTTCCCTGTGCCCTTGAGGCTGGAAAACCCTCCTAGATGAGCTGGTTCTAGAGTCAGCTTTTCTGCAAAAGACTGTGTCCAGAATTAAGAAAATTATGACTGAATTCACTTTCACATGTCCTCTCAGGTCCCCTGGACCACCTGCCGATTTATGGAAGCCTGAGATTATCAGAAGAGCAGGCATGGGTACCTGCTTCAGATAGTCTCTGGGTTTAGAAACTGAGGGCCTTTGTGCATGCTCCTATGGTCCTGGCCAGTGCTCAGCAGGAGTTGAATCAGAGAGGGTCACTAAGACCAGCCCCTATCCATACGACCTATCTGTGAGCCTGCCCCTGAGCCAGCTAAATGGTGGTGTCACATGTGTGGTCAGCAACAATGTGAAGCAGAAAATGCCAACTTAGTCTGCCCTGCTCTGCATCTGACCCAACTGAGGTATGACTCTGGGGAGTGCTGACAAAGGACCTTCTGCTCCTCACCTCCTTGAGAAGCTGGGAGTTTAGCTCACCAAGAAGGTGTATTGAGGAGAAGCGGTGTGAGTGCTGCATGCACAGCCTGGTCTACTGGAGTGACACTTTATTTCCTTCATTGTGCTTTGTCAAGTTTTTCAAATCATAAATCCAATTTTTCCATCATTTGTCATGTTTTAAAATATGCCTGTTCATTGGAAAAAGGAAATGTATATATCCACAATGGAGTGTTATCTAGCTGTAAAGAAAAATGTAATTATGGCAGTTGCTGGAAAACGGACGGAACACAATACCATCATCTTACGGAAGATAAGTGAAACTCAGAAAGTAAAGGATTGAATGTTTTCTCTCCCATGCTGAAGGTAGGACAAATGAAAACAAAGTTTGGGTGGATCTTCTAAAAAATCAAAAGGACATCAGTAGAGGAAAGGGTCTAAAGGGTGAGAGTTACACAGGGAGTGGGAATATGCAGGTAGGTGATATTGTTCAAATTATATTGTTCTATTGTGTTCATATAAGAATATGTAATAAAAAATCCCATCAGTATATACAAATATAATGCACCAAGAAAAATTTGAAAAATATATTTGTCACCACAGAAATAGGATTTGTATCTTAAAATTTTGAAGAATTGGGTCTGGGAGCATTGCCTGGCATGTGTGAGGATGCAGGTTTGAACCCCAACACCAGATACACAAGTTGTCAGAGGAATGAAAGCCACATCAAAAACTAAATAATATTCATTCTCTCCCTCCTTCTCTCTCTCACACTCTCTTTTTCTCGCTATTTCTCTTTATAAAATCAAGAAAAGATTTTGAAGAATCTATTGGCAATAAGACTTGGCCCTTTTCTCCTGAGGGAGAAAGCAGTTATTTTACAGTGTTTCTGCCAGGCTTGTGGATCATATAGATCAATTTTACTATTTTATATTTTTCTAGAAAATTACTACTTAAATAAGAGTGACATGACATAAGTTACATTTTGAGAGGTCCACTGCGGGTGTGAATTTGAGGATGAACTTTAAGGAGTTAAAAACAAGCAATGGGTCTACAAGTCTTCTTAGATGATTGAATCCAGAGGTGGTTTGTGTGTTGATGGAATTGATAGCAGCATTAGCAGACAGAGTGTGGTATGAGAAAAGGAAAGTGAGATACCACCCCGGTTTAGTGGCTAGATCAAATGGAAGAATAGAGGTGACAGATATCGAGGTGGGAATACTGAGAAATGTGTTCAGAACATTTATAAATACAGTTGTCAAGCTGGATATTTCATGTAAAGACAAAGATTTTCATAATGTGGAGTCCAATGGAGATATCTAGGCTAATTCTGTAGTATCCAAAATATCTAAAACCATAAAATGGTAAGACATTTGTTAACTCTGCCATAAAATTACCTTAGACAGTGTCTTAACATGACAGCACTTGTTGTATTTCAGTTCTGGAGGTTAAAAAATCTGATGTGGAGTGGAAACAAGGAGTCTTAATGTTGTGTTCCTTTCTGCAGACTCCAAGGCAGAATCTATTTCCCACCCATTAAGGTAGCTAACCCAATTCTGTTCTTTGCTGTTGTAAAATTGAGGCCTTCAATTTCTTGCTGGCTGTAACTGAAGCCTTTTGTGCAAGAACACAACCATTCCTTGCTGTTTGCTCAAGGTCCAAGTGAATGGGGAGAAGGCTCAAGATTCTTCATGCCAAGAGGTGTCTGTTCTCTTTGGCACTGGCCTCCCCCAGTCCCACAACCCTTCTGAGTGACCTCTACTTAGTCCAATGGATAAGAATTGAAACAATCCAGGACAGACTGTGGTAAACCTGAGTGATGTTCAAATGTTGGGAGACATCAAATATGAGAGAGCCTATTTGCAAAGATCTGGAATCCAGACAGTCTCCATGGAATAGGTGGCTTTTCTGAAAAGAGAGATTTAGGAAGATTGATAGGATTTCAACAGGCAGGGATGTGTGTGGGCTAGGAACATGGAGCAGGAGCTGTCATTGTGTCATTGCAGATGGAGGTGTGTGAGCACAGAGGAGGCTGATAATGGGCTTGGGACCAACAGGGCTTCAGTGCGCTGAGGTCAGCAGGAGAGTGTAGAGAGGCCTGGGTTAGACCTTCCCACAAACTGCCCATCAGAGCCCACAGCAGCCTCACCCACAGGTGTGCGGGGACATTGTACGCCCATTCTCACCAAGTGCCCTATCTTAGGACATAGAGTGTTGATCTTGATTTCCTAAGAAAACCCCTATATTCATGTCCAGAGTCAGGGAAAGAGAAGCCTGCGTAGAGTCTGAGGAAATATCGATTCCTCTATCTACTTGATGGGGTGATGCATTTGTAAGAGGCAACAGCTCAAATACAGGTTAGCACATGCAGCTAGGGTGTACTTAAAACACACACACACACACACACACACACACACACACACACACACACAAACATACACACACTGCATGGCACCCCCGAGATAGTCCTGCACAAGGTCTGAAAATGAGCTTGGACTCCCATAACGCATTCTGCCTCCACCAAACCTCAAACCTCAAATTTATAAGCACAATCCATCTTCAGTCCCTCCTCTGGGGCAAGGTCCACACCTCTTCAAGTTCCACCACCTGGGCTGCTGTTCTCAGAAGGACCGACCAATGACATAGCAGAGATGGTGAGGATTTGCCCCCTGCACAGTCAAGCAGGGTTGTTTGGGAAGGGTTCTGCAGAAGAGGGGTCAGGAGCCAGGTCAAGGACAGAAGATAACTAGTTGTGTGTCTGGCATTAGGGTTCTGAGTGTAAGAGCATCTTGGGAAGGTGTCAGAGGAAATAACAGGTCCATATGTGCTCATGAAGATGTGGTTGACAGTCAGGTTAGTGCAGACCTGGGACATCTGGAGTTGGTCTGAAGCTGGAGGAGGAGGTGTCTACAAGCATCAGGCTGACGAGTGCCAGACACTTCTGCCTCCTTTAATTAAATGATCTTCATGGCCCAGCCTCCATTATGGACCTCACTGTAGACACTAGTGCAAGGCTCCTTCTCTTTCAGATGTTGTTCATCTTTCTCCTAGGAAAGAAAGGCAGAGTATTTTGAGGCAGCTGAGGAACAGAGTGACCCCAGTTGTACCAGAATAAATCAACCCCCATTATGAATTCTCATAAAAAACAAGTCCTACATTTGTTAATTATGAGTTTTCTTATTTAATAATGTTTGTATTACATAAAGAGGTAAATAATAAGAGTATATACCTGAATTTGGGGAGTGTAAGGTTGGGCAGTGTGAGACCTCTGGGTGTCCAGGCTGGACACCACTCCCAGGTCGTACTTTGTGCTTGTCCTAAAAAACTATAGCTGCATTAGCTGTGCATAGCAGATGCCATTGTCCTTGACTATGTGGCCCTCTGGCATTCTTGGACTGAGTCATGACAGAGTGGAGGTTGATTCTGTGCCTGGGACACCTCTAACATTTCCCCCTGCCAGGATTCCAGGCTTTCGTGTCTACACTCATCATCTTCTCTGAAACATCCAATTCCTATCAGTAAAATGTAGGCGAAGGAGCCCAGGGTCCAGTGGGAGAGGGGGAGCTGTCTGGGACTAGACGGGGAAATATGACCTGCGTCTTCTCATCTCCATTTTCTTCGTGTGGTTCATGAAAAGGCAGCATCCAGCTCCAAGGATCAAAAGCACAGCCACGTAGCCCACTCGGATGCCATCCAGGGGAGTAACTGTGGTCTTTCCATGTGAGTCTGTATCCCTCACAATGAGAATAAAGAAAGTATAAGGAGGGAGAGAAGCTGAGATACCTGTTTGTCAGGGGAGAAGGAGACCTAAGATGCAGATGTCAGTAAGGGCCTGGTTCAGAAGCTGAAGAGGGAGGAGCATCACTGCAGTGCAAAGCAAGTGTGTCCAGAACTGTGCTCGACACAGGGATTTGAAGAACACATCTCCATGCAGCATGGTGCTCCACTCATGGAGGATTCAAACGCACACATGAATTACTACTACTCCATATTCATTGTTACAGGCAGCTCCTTATAAGAGGCTCTGCCTTAGCGGCTGACAATAGCATCACATGGTAGGTGATATCAGCAAGCAGTTATGTGTGAAGTGCGTGAATGAGGCTAACAGCAGTGCAGAGGATCTTGTAAGTCCTGAATCCTGTAGGGACTACATGGATCTCAGAACCTAGAGACAGCAGACAAATGCCACAGTGTGATCTTTTCTCCCAAAGATAATTTTGGAGACACAGTGGATGATAAATGAGGTGGGGAAGGTGCTAGAAGGCTGCTTGCTAGTCCTTTGGGAAGGGCAAGGATGTGAGTTATTTAAGCAGATATCAACTGGCTGTGACCCCATACTTCTGAACGGGATGACAGGTGAAGGTCCTGCTGTTAATAAACACAGCAGGAGAAAAACCTGGAACCTTAGTCTCCAGTGCTACCTGAGTTCCAAGATGCCCTCCCCTCCTACAGGTTGTACTCATGTTGGCTACAGATGTCAGCAAGGTTTATGGTGGCATTTTTCTGTTCCACCTGGTTGCTGACAACACAGGTAATGCTGACATTGCACTGGCTCGGGGGCAGGCTCACAAGCAGGATCTAGTGATTAGGGGTTGGTCCTGGCTCCCATCTGTGCTCCAGCTCCCTGGGGAGGTCCTTGTTCTCCCAGGTCACTTTCAGGACCTCTATGGCCTCTGTGGCCCCACACTTCAGAGTGACATTGTGCCAGAGGGATGTGAAAGATGGTGACTTGGTCCTGATTTGGGCAGGAGGCACTGTATCTGAGGAAGAAGAGGAGAAAAGAATGCAGCCTCACACATGGCAGCTATTCTCATCTATTACCTGGGTGAAGGCCAGGAAATCACCCAAAAAGGAAGTTAGGAGCACTTTACAATAAAACTCAAATTGCCCAAAGCTAAATATTGAGCAAGTGACAATAGGCACTGTGTTAAGCTTCATGTGATTTCACTAGATTGAGCAAGTCTTCAAAAAGAAAAAAATTCCCATGCAAAAATAATGGCTGAATTCCAAGTACCAGGAGCCATTATTTCAGAAACAAAAAATTGGGTCTTTTCTGAAAAAAAATTAGAAGTCTGTGATAGAAGAGACTTTCCTTGTCCAGCAGACCCAATGCCTCTGGGAGAGCATAGTCCCCATGGGATAGGACCCCAGGAGAGGTCTGGGAAGAGAGAGAAATATTTCATGCTCAAAAGTGCAGACGTTAGGCTGGAGAGGTGGTTCATTGATAATGTGCTTCCTTGGCAAATGTGAGGTCAAGGTTTTGAGAACTAGCACAAAATACTCAAATAAAGGCAAAGCAAAAATCAGATGGAAAAAAAAAGTATTTCTCAGTTTCTTTTTTTTTAAGAAAAATGTAGAGACACTGCAGGAGATGCAGTGGCAGTAAAGAGAAATGAGAGGTCTGCATCTGGCTAGAACATGACACTGATTACTACAGACTGGAGGAGTCATGCTCACAGGCTAGTGTGGAAATCACATGGAGACCTACAATAGCAAATCCTCTCTCTCCATAGCAGCTACTTCCCTAGGCAGAGAGGACCTTTAGGGAATCCAAGCACAATGGATTTCCTAACTTGCAGCATCATAAACTTGCTCCCATCCCATCAAGCAGACCAGGATTTTTAGAGTCTTGTGTAAGTGAAGCTGGCCTCTCACTGGAACTGAGTGCCAGGTATGAAGGTGGGAACCAGATACACATGAATTCCAAATGTGGTGGAACAGTTGTGTCCTCACTGATGTCCCTATCTTAATCCTAAAACCTGTGAATAGGCTAGGTTATGAGGAAAAGAGCTGAGGTCTAAATAGGATTATGTGGATAGTCCAGAGTAATCCAGAGGATCCATAAACATGGAAAAAGGAAAGAAAAGAGCACATATCAGGGAAGCAATGTAAGAAGGACTCAGAAAACCCTTTCTAGTTTAGGTATGGGAGGGGATCACAAGTCAGGGGACAGCAGTAGCCTCCAGAAGATGTGAAAGGTAAGATAGTGGATTTCCCTCTGGAGTTGGCAGAGTAGAATGCAGCCTTGCTCCTGCCCTATGTTCCATGTCTGTAGCATATCAAGAATACAAATTTGTGTTTTTTTAACCCACACATTTGCATCATTGAATCAGCAAAGGAAAACCAATATACAAAATCAGTAAATTTAATCTTAAAAAGAGGAATAAATGATAGTGCAAAAATTTCCAAATTTCCATTTTTCTTTCCCAAAACACCAATATGATACAATCTAACCTCTACTGTTTGTGGTGGATATCTCATGTGTTGGTGTCTGAAAAGAATACTTCAAAATCCATTCCAAGAAAATCCTAGACTCAAAAGAAGGAATAGGCCTTGGGTTTTGGATGAGGGGTCTCTTACCATAAACAGTGAGGTGGAAAATGAGTTTAAGTGCTTTTCCTATATGAAGTCTGACCTGGGCCCAGTACTGCCCACTGTCTTGTTAGGTCAAATTGTCAATCCTCAGGGATGTCATGTTGGGCACGTAGACCCTCTGATGGTCCTTGTCCTGGAGGCTCTACCATCTTGGTGCTTTTGTCCCCTTCTGTACTCTCAGCATTAATGTGGTGTCTGAATCAGGGCCAAAGCCCCAGGTGATCTCCTCTAGAGTGGATTCCGTGATCACATGGAACAAGACAAAACCTCCTTGGATCCTCTTCAGAAAAGTGAGCTCCAGCACTCTTGGCTGACATGCTGTAGGCAACTAGGGTATTGGAAAATAGAACATGGGTATTTCCTCAATGAAAACAAATGAAGCACAGAACTTTTCTTCTTAACCATGTAACACATCCTGTACCTTCCCTGGATCAAGAGAGGAAGTGAATTGGAATCAATTCTGGAATCAAGTAGTGGTTATACTGAAGTGTAATCCTGGGTGGTTTGCTTAGTCACACTAACCTTAAGTGTCCTTACTGACTTGAAATATTGGAATGAGAGCTAAATGAGACTATGGATTGAGAGTCCTAGCACCTAGACTAGCACAAGATAAGTGTGTAAGTGTACAAGGTGGATCACAAAATGTTCATAAGGATCCCCCTCCTAGTGTTCATGCTCATGTGTAATCCCCTCTTAAATGTGTGTGCAGCTAGAGACTGTTTCTGATGAGTATTACATAGCAAAAGTCATGAAACATCATTTAATACAAAGATTTAATACAAGGGCATGGTTTTGTTCTGGTTCACCCATGCTCCCTCTCCCCTATCCTCTCCCTTGCTCATAGTTATGAAGCCAGATACCATTCTGGGAGCTGCCCTGTGAAGATACCCAGGTGGTAAGGCCCTGAGGGCAGCCCCTGACCAATAGCCAGTGAGGAACTGAGGCCTTCTGTCCAGCAACCATGGAGAGCAGCACCCTGTCAACAGTCTCACTGTGATGAGCAGAAGCTGCCAGTGGAGCCTTGAGAAGGTGGCACCCTAGAGAACACCTTGTTCTCATTCTGAAGGACCCTGAGCCAGGAGACCTAGCAGAGTCCAGCTTAATGCTGACCCCAGAACCTGGGAGACAATGCTAAGTGTTGCTTTAAGATAGTTAAGGGGTAGCAGGTTACTCCATTTAGATAACTAATACAATCACTAAGGTGCTTCCCCCTCCGCTTTCTCTAGAATGTATACTAGCCAAGATAGCATAGGTTGTGATAGGGTAATGAACAAATTATAAATCTCTGGGACTTGGGACAAGAAAGTTTGCACATCAGTCATATTAAATAACTATAAGAGTGAGCGAGGGAGGGGCATGTCACCACCACATTAAAGCTGAGCCAGGGAAGATGGCGAGTTGAAGGGAGATGGCTTTTCCTGTGGCTCCGAGTCTGGATGGGAAAGTCACAGTTTATCTTCATTTTGTCAAGGTGCATTCTGGGGAATATATCTGTGAACTTCTAGTGCTAGTTTGTGAAGCTTTTTTGAGGAGGTGGGTCCTGGGAGATTCGAGTGCAGAAGAAAAGGGATTTTATCCATCTTGCCAAGAAGGATGCAGTTGGGCTTTGTTTGTTTATATTCTGCCAGCAGGCAGCAGGTGAGCAGGGGTGGAGCTGACCAGAATGTGGAGAAAAAAGGGATTTTATCCACCCCATCAGGGACACAGAAGTTTGGATTTGTTTGTTTAAATTTTGCCTGGCAGGCTGGTTGCTAGTGGCTGCGGCTGAGACTGTGAAACTGAACAGAGCCAGGGACCTCATTGCTGCTGGGATCCAATGCTTTATAAAAACAGAGCATCAGGCAAGCGCATTTGCAGACACCCACTGAGCTCATGAACTGCAGTGGGGCGGTTAGAGAGCTGTGCTAAAATCATCCCGCAGAGGTGCCCAGTGGCACAGGCTGCTCAGCAGGGAAGCCGGGCCACCATTCTGGGCCACAGGAGACAGCTATCTCTGACTTTTTAGAGCAGCCTATGAAAACTGCATCATGAAATGGTCACATGCTTCAGTCTGATCCAGGAAGAGAAGGCTTTGGCCAAGCCCAGGCTCCACTTTGCTTAGGGGGTCTTCAGTTTGTGGAATAAAGGGGAGCAATTCCCTGCCCTGTCCACTCCCCCCACCCAGAAGTATCACGTGACAAGTTAAAGGCTCTGAGTCTTCTGCCACAAGAGACAGTGTATGCATCTCCCAGCAGAGGGAGAATAGAAATCATCCATACTCTCTGCTCATTAAGTTCTCTGGCTTCAGCTTGCCTGGGAGGCTGGCAAACATCAGGGCTTACCTGAACCAGTCCTCTTCATTGGAAGCACCTCCTAGAAATCCCAGAAATCTGAGGACACCCCAGTTCTCTTTGTGAGTTCACATAACCACAGACTGAGAGACATTCAATCAAAACCCAGAAGAACAGTGATCATCTCCTCTCAAAGGACTCAGAGATGCCCTTACATCTATACTTCTAAGTTTTCATTAAGAATTTTTTACTTTTTATCTGATTTTGCACACATATATACACTTCTTTTTTCGTTCTTGCTTTCTGTTTTTCTTCTGTTCTTGATTTGTATTGGTACAAGAGCTGGAATAGTTTATCTATTCATGGACATATAAAAATAGTAGCTATTTTTGTTTTTTCTTTTGTTTTCTGGATTTTTTTCACTCTCCTTTTTATTTTTATTTCTATTCCCTTTTTTGTTCCTGTTTGTTTAAATTTTTGTCTCTGTGTGTTTGTTCATTTCCTTGTTCTCTCTCCTAAAAAGAGGATTTTTGGTCAGCATATTTAGTATCCTAAGTGCACTGTGCTTGATCTCCTTATTTTACCTATGCATGCTTCTACCCTATGCTGTCACCCAAATCTTATTAACATCTCTTTTACCCCTCCTATAATTTATCACTGCTATCCCTGATTCCCCTAGGGTCTGTTTTTTCTATTTTTTTTCTCCCCCCTTTTTTATTTATTTTATTCTTTTATTTTCTTTTTTCTCCTTCTTTTTTTCTTGGTCTTTCTCTCTTCAACAGATCTTTTACCTCCTTCACTTTCTCACTGTCCACAATTGGACAAGATATCAAACTAGCTCATAATGTCCTTGGGTTGAAATGAACCATGCCTCAAATTAACCTCTTCTCCCCTGTCCTCTCTCAATTCCTTAACTAAATGCTGTTCCCTCTCTTCCTCACTCAAAGTCTTTAGCGTTCTCACATCCCATTTTTATCTTTCCCTTATTCCTAATTGAATAGCTGAATCCATGCTAATACATTCTAGTTCTTTTTTCTGAGGTAGGAGCTCCACACTACCTCCCTACCCCACTTCCTTGGATTTCTAGATTGTACCTTCCACCATCTAAAACTTCACTAACTGAAGTGAAGGTCATTCTTCAAAACAGGTATTTGCTGGCTATTAACATATTGTGAGAGCTCTCATGGAAGAAAACCACTCCTACAGGTGCTAATCACAATTATAATTGTTTTAGTTGAAACTGTCAGTATATGCACCTATAGGCTCACATTTCTTCATTGACTGGACTGGCAACCATTGAACTGTTCTTCCCAAGTACCACCCCAGCCCAACGAAGCACAGAGGTAAGAAGCTCCAATAACCCTTACAACAGTAATTAACATTACTGTTGTAATGTAACATGTGGTCTTCAAGCCACATCCCCTGTATCTGAAAATGAGGAAAAGGGGTAATTATCCCCATCCTCACCCTCACAGCTCCCCACGTAAGGACTCCATGGCAGGGGTTCTAGATGAAAACTAAGAAAAATATATCAACATTATGATAAAAAAAAACTCAATTAAGGAGTTGAAAAAATAATTAAGGAATGAGATCAGAGAGCAGTTTCAGGTGATGAGAGACAACTTCCATAAAGAAATAAGGGAACAATTCCATGAAATGAAAGACCATATTTATAGAGTTAGACATCCTGAAGAGAGATGTAGCAGAGCTATCAGAATTGGAAAAACTGTCAACCAAATGAAATCCCCACTAGAAGATACTAACACCATAGTAAACTCAACAGAAAATAGAACCTCAGCTCTTAAAGAATGAACATCAGGTAATGAAGACAGGTTGAGCAATGTTGAGTTCAAGGAGGGCAGACAAGAAAAGAAAATTATCATGCATGACCTTAACTTCCAAGTAATATTTGATGAGATGAGCAGAAATAATCTGAGAGTATTTGGACTGGAAGAAAACATTGAACAACAAACAGGGGGAGTTAAGAATATATTAAATGAAATTGTTAAGGAAAACTTTCCTCATATTAGGATTGATACAGATTACAAAATCCAAGACACATATAGAACACCAAACAGACCTAACCAAATGATAAATTCACTAAGACATATCATTTATAAAATGTTTAACAGAGAAACTAAAGAAAGAATTCTAAAAGCAGCTAGGGAGAAGCCCCAAGTCGTGTTCAGTGGCAGACCAATCAGAATCACTGGATTTTTCAGACCAGACAATGAAGGCCAGAAGTGCTTGGAAAAACATTTTTCAAGCCTTGAAAGAGAACACTTTTGAGCCAAAAGTAATATACCCTGCAAAACTCAGCTTTAAATGTGACAGAGAAATTAAATAGTTCAATGATAAATTCAAGCTAGTAAGTAGATACACGAACACAAACCCTGCATTGCAGAATATTCTCAAGGACATTCTTCATTCAGAATAACATGGTAATAATTATTTTAACCCCTAAACAAAAGAGTGTCTATAATCACAATACATGCCAGTAGAAACCCAAGATGGTGCACAACAAAGCAACAATTACAAAGTCTGGGACTCAGATTCCTGTATCTATTCTAACTCTGAATGTGAATGGTCTCAATGCCCCAATTAAAAGGCACAGATTGGCTTACCAGATTAAAAAACAATATCCAACAATATGTTGTCTACAAGAGGCACACCTCACACTCAAAAACAGACACAGACTGAAGGTGAAAGGTTGGTAAAATGACTACCAGACCTGTGGCCCAAGAAAGCAAGCTGACGTGGTGATCCTAATATCTGATAAAGTTAACTTTGACCCAAAACTACTCAGAAAGGAAAAGATGGACACCATATCATACTAAAAGGGACAACTCAACAAGAAGAATTAACAATAATTAACATTTATGCCCCCAATCATAATATCCCCAAATACATGGAAAAAATACTCAAGGACATTAAACCCCTCATTGATCTCAACACAATAATACTGGGGGAATTCAATACACCATTATCAACTTTGGACAGATCATCAAAACAAAAAAATCAACAAAGATATCTCCAGTCTGAACAACTCTACTAATCAATTGGGCTTAACAGACATCTACAGAACATTCCATCCTAAATCAGCTCAATTTACCTTCTTAGCAGCTCAGGGATCCTTCTCAAAAATATACCACATCCTAGTCCACAGAGCTAACCTTAATAAATTCAGAAAAGTGGATGTCCCATGTATCTTGTCAGATCACTATTCCATGGTCTTAGCAATCAACAACAACAACAACAAAATTAACAGAAGCTACTCTAATACTTGGAAATTGAATAATACCCTTTTAAATGAAGAATGGATAAAAGACCAAATGAGATCAGAAATCAAGAAATTCTTGGAAATGAATGAGAATGATGAAACAACATATTGAAACCTCTGGGATAGTATAAAAGTATACTTAAGAGGTAAATTTATAGCAAAATTAAATTTATAGCAAAAATCTGGAAAGAGCCCAAATAAATAGACTTATGCTCCAACTCAAACTCCTGCAAAAAGAGGAACAATCCAATCCCAAAGCTAACAGAGGACAGGAAAGAACTAAAATCAGAGCTGAAATCAATGAAATTGAGAATAAAAAACAATAAAAAGTATCAACAAAACAGAGTTGGTTCTTTGAAAAAATAAATAAGATCAACAGACCCCTTGCCAACCTCACCAAAAACAGGATTGAAATGAAGCAAATCAATAAAATCAAAGACAAAAATGGAGATGTCATCACAGACTCAACCAAAATCCAGAATGCACCACATTTGCTGTTTCCATTCATCCATTCGTGGGCTCTTGGGCTGCTCCCATATCTCAGCTGTTTGAATAATGCTGCAGTGAACAGGGCAATGCAGAAACCACCTTCACACACCAGTTTCAATTGTTTCAGCCAAGAAGTGGGAGCTGCATCATATTGGAGTCCTAGTTATAGTTTTTGAGGTCACTCCATTTCTTCAAAATGGCCACCTTAGCTTACATTCCTACCAACAGAGTGTGAGGGTTCCCTTTTCTCCATATCTTTGCAAATGCTAATTATCATTCATTTTTAATAACAGCCAATGCTGACAGATGTGACTGACATCTTATTGGGTTTTTAATTTGCATTTCCCTGATGATAAGAAATGTTGAGGATTTTTTATATATCTGTTGGCTATTCATATCTACTCTTTAGAGAAATGTCTGTTTAAATGTTATGTTCTTTTTTGAATGGTTACTCATTGTCTTGCTATTGAGATACTTGTGCTCCTTACATATTTTGGATATTAGTCCCATACCAGATCTATGGAATGCAAATATTTTATGCCAGAAAGAAGACAGCATTTTGTGCCAAACAGGAACTTCAAGGATCTGGCTGTGTCTTTCATTAACTGCTTTTGAAGGGCATGATTATAGCATGGCATCCTGAGTGAAGTTTGCAGACCAAATATGCATAGGCTGTGAGAAGGGAGGTGTCCTTGGGGAGGTGACCTGAGATGACCAACCCTAGAACCCCTCAAGAGAAGAGGCAGACAGGACTGAGGGAGGAAGAGGCTGAAGAGCAGAATTCCTGCCCTCTCTCCAGGGCTGAGGAAATGACTCAAGGACAGGACAGGTTCTTCTCTCTGAAGGAATCCAAAACAGACTCACTAGCTGTCAGTCCCTGTCAGGACACACCAATAGGACAGGTCAGGATGACAAAGAGCAGGGATCTCAAAGTACCTACAGCAAAGTCCTGTCTGGGCACAAGAACCAAATGTATTTGGAAGGGCATCAAAAGTGATCTATCTGAGCATTTCCTGTTACAGAGGAGGGGGCTCCCCAGGGTGTGGACTTGTCCTGGGTAACACAGGGCAGAGCCAGGCCTAGAGCCCAGGTGCTGCCCCTCAGCTGTCCTCATCACCTGCCCTCCCCAGGAGCTCTGCCCCTTCCTGCCCTTTCCTCTGATCCTCCAGGACCTGAGCAGCTGCTGGAGTCTCATTCTCCAACTGCCCTCCCCTGCAAGGGACTGGAGCACTGCTGAGCAGAATTGAGGCCTCTGGTTAGCTAAGTGTTGAACAGGCAGCCTGGCCAGATGCCCCACTTCCTGGAAGAGGGAACCACAAGTACAGTGGGGGTTCAGCCCTCAGCCTGTGGGGGAGGATCTGCCCCTGAGACTGCATGGCTGGCAACATCTGTGAGGATGAAGGGGACTTAGAGACAGGAGGCAGCAGGAGCTCTGTGACTTACAAAAAATGCTAACTCTCAAGGGAAAGAGAAGCAAGGGAGCATGTGGGCATTTTCTAGGTAGAGTTAAAGTCCATACAACAAAAGTTAAAACACAACAATGACATCAAAACTTGTTTCTGAAGTATCTGTCTCCACACTCCCAAGCCAAAAGCAGTACCCTGTCAGCTCATGGAAGAAGTCCTAACTCCCTTCATTGATGCCCTCTGTGCTGTCCTCCTGTCTCTCTCTGGGGCCAAAGTGATCAGGTCTCTTCTTCTGCAGCTCCCTGCCCATGCACAGGGTCAGCATTCAGTCAATGCAGTTACAATTAAGCGGGGGAGTTCACACAGTTCCAGGGCCACCCCCACTGCAGCTAGCAGTGATTCTGGGAAATTTCAGTGTGGAACAAGTTTTCCTCAGGTTCCCCCTTCCCTTCGACACTTCATCTTCCAAAGCCATGTGCACAGAAGTGCTTTCAATTTTGACAATGATAAGGGCCAACTCTTTATCACCACCCTCTCTAACACTCCTTCACCTCCCATCTCTCTCCCTCAGGAATGGGTTATGGAGAAGAAAACTTAAAAACAAAAGAAAAATGCAATTGTAGAGCACTGATTTCTGGAAAGAGTAGAACAATTTTGGGGTGATGCTCCTTCCAATAGCAGTCTCTGACCCAATGCCTCTGCAATGTGCTTTGTCTCATTCAGTTCCATGGAGGTCAGTCCTAAGAACAACCAATTTCAACCTTCCCAGTTCCTGTGTGACCTTGAGGGAATCACTTTCCTTCTCTTGTCTCAGATTACCTATCCAGAAATTGAGAAATTCTGTCATTTCTTTCCCTCTCTTTCTTTGTTATCACTCTTTTCCTCCCTCCACCTCTTCCTTCCTTCCTCCATCCAATTCTTTCTTTCTTTCATTTTGAAATCTTACTGCCCCAGGGCCTATGAAAAACACTGCACAACTGAACATTTTCCCCCTGCTAAACAAAGATCTAGAAATGGAAAAAGTCTACATTTTGCTCTTCACAAAAAAATTCCTATTTAAAAATTGACCCAACACTTAACTATTGCAAAGATCATTGTTGATTTAATACATCCTGTTCCAAAGTGCTGTCTAAACCAGTGAATTTCATATAATTCCCTGTAAGTTTATTTATTGACTGGGATTACAAAAAAATAACCTTAAAAGCTTTCACCAAAATTTAGTCCCAAGGTTTTATTTTGCATTAGTTTTTATTTGATTTCTTTATTGGAAAAAAGATAATACTCAACAATAGTCATAGTGTGAATTTTGGCTCAAATAACTGATAGTCACTAGGTTAGTATATTTTTGGTTCCCTTTTGAACTCCCCATGCATATTTTCCTTCACGATTTCACTTTTTCCTGTAGCCCATGTTACCCACCACTGTTTTTTCCTACATGTTCTTCATGTAAGCTATAACAGTGCAACTCTCTCTTTTTGTTTCCCGAAGTCATCAGAGCCTAACAGCCCTCCCAGGACTGAAGGGTTCCAGCTATCCCAGCTCCCCCTGTTGCCCTGGACAGGACAAGTCACTGAGGAGACTGGTGACTCCCAGGAGCCTGGTGCCCCAGCAGAAAGAGAGGTCTTGTGAGCAGGGAATCATGAGAGCTGCCTGTTGGCCTTTACAGCTGCAAGGGAAATATCAGAAAGGAGAAACCAGCAAGAGAGGAGGAGGTTTGAGTTTTGGAACCCTTGCATTGACTTCCCTATCCCAAAGGCACAGCTTACACATTACTTCTAGAGGACTCAAGATGGAACAGAAAAGCAGGGCTTTGGGAACGATGGGCAAGGGCTCTAACTCCAAACTACACTGCAGCCCCAGTGTCTGAATTTATACAATGAATAAAAGCAAGATGAACACTTGCTAAGAGTGCATTGGGCAAGGAAAACTGGTTGTTGACAGGTCTTTGCTCACTTTATGCTTTGCATAAAGGGTAGAATTGAGAGTACTAGGGACAAGTCATTCTCTGAGCTGTTTGCTACTCTGATGGAGTCCTGGGTTCTCATGCCTCATGTTAGTGTGGGCTGAGAGATCTGCAGCCTCATCTTTCTAGAACCTGCTGCATGTCACACAGATAATCAAGGAGCAAGTGTGGACTCAAGACATTCAAGTCCAGGAATCATCCTGTGTGGGGGTTCGACCCCAACATGAGGTCCAGCTGGCTTGTAAAAGAATTGGTGGTAAACAAGTCTAAGGGGTCCAGCTGGCTTGTAATTAGCAAACTGCCTGACCGCATGACTAAGCTATTTGGCCACTCATTTGTTACAATTGGATAAATGTGTTTGTACTGTACCCCTATTGGTTGTTGTAATGGATAAGTAGAGTAGCGACTAGTAAGGTAGAGAAAGAAAGCAAGCAAGCAGCCCTGTCCTGAAGCAGTCAGAGAAGAAGAAGCATGGAAGAAGCAAGCAGCAGTCAGGAGGAAAGCAGAGAAGCCTAGAGTCAAAGAAGCAGCATCAGCAGAGACGATGGAAAGATCAGCAGCGGTAGTAGATGCAGGTAGTAAGAGCCTCAGCTGCAGAAATAAGGACTCTGGTATGGCAATAGAAACAAGGACTCTAAATGTGAATAGCCTTGAATCAAAGAGAGGGAAGGTGGGAAGCACCTGGAGGCCTTTAGCCATGGTAAAGGGAGAAATAAAGTGCTTGGAGAACTTAAGACTAATGGGTCTATTTTAATCTCAATCAAACGCCAAATGAGAGCCTTGTCCGGTTCCTGCTGGCCAGGACTGGACAATCCTGGAGTCACTGCCAGGATCCTTTCCACCCTGCGTGGCCTCAAGTGTGTCACCTGGAGTACAGTCTATGCTTCATCCCAACTGCTCAGCCCTGGTCCAAATAAGAGAATATTTAGCATTGATTTGATTCTCCTTTCTCATATAAAAATGGGGAAATGACTTCCAAAGGCAGTGAATAAATTGCACCTTGAAAAGTTCTCATATGCAGACCGAATCTGTGCAACTCATCAAGTGGTCACACTGAGGTTGACAGGAATCAAGTGTCATTGGCATGTCCACTGCCATGCCCCTCAATCCCTTTTGAAAGGAATTCTTTGGGACTGTTTGATTATGAAAAGGATTTGTGTGATGATGGTGATGACAGCCCAGCCATGGATATGCCCCAGGATGGAAAGGGGAATGAAGGTTCAGAGAAAGTCACTGATGCTCCCCAGAGCATTTTGGAGCAGACAGTAGGTGAGACGACCCCAGCCAGCTGGGCCGCTCCCCTCAGAAGGAGCCAAACAGGACAAACAGCGGCCGGGGGGAAAGAATTCAGACTCACACATGGATGGCGGCTTGAAATTTCTCCCTCTATTTTCCCCGCACATCCGTAGATATAGCGAGAGCAGGCTGCTAAGGGACCAATAGTGAAGTGGCAAACTAGCTTATTTCAGCCAATGAGGGACTATTATGTTGGTGGCGTCATCTATCATCGACCGGGAAGATGCGAAGAGAGAGAGAAAGCAGCACTCCAGTGCAGGCATGTAGCTCGCCTTGCTCAGAGTACATGAAATGTGAAGGGGGAGGAGAGAGAAGTATTATGGCGTCCAATATGGCGATTTTTCTTTTGCACAGAGCCCCACAATTCCCCTATCTTTTTTTGTTTGAAGGCCAATAAATTGGCCGGAGACCAGGGTGGGGGCTCCTGTCTTAGGTTATTCCCCTGCTTTTTGGAGAATTTTACCCGTCTCTGGATACCCACACAGCCAACGGTCTCTATGGGAAAAAACCCATCATTGGCCAAAAGGGCAATAGAGTTAGCACTGGCAAGTATTGTACTTGGACGTTTACAAGCTGTCAGGAACAGGAAAGTTAGAGAGAAAAGTTTGTTTCATCCCGGACAGTCCCTGACTGGCTGGCACAAGACCAGTGTTTTGGAGAGCCACTGCAGCAAGGGAGTCCCCGATTGGCTGATATAAGACCAGTGTTTTTGGAGAGCCACTGCAGCAAGGGAGTCCCCGATTGGCTGATATAAGACCAGTGTTTTTGGAGAGCCACTGCAGCAAGGGAGTCAATCCGATTTCAGATTCCAGAGTTCTGGTGGGCATCATGTTCCCAAAACCAGTCTATGTTGAGTGCGTCTCCCCAAGCAGGAGCACCAGAGTTGGGTGGATTATTATGGTTCCTGGAAGAGATCAGAAAGGGAAGGCTCCTCAGGGGAGTTTGACTCCCCTGGATGTTCGTTAGTACTGGGAGGGCAATGCTTGAGATCCCTGGCCGGGACCCAAATTGGCTTGGGCTCATCAGTTCGAAATACACAGCCAAATCCTCACCCTGTACTGATCAGTGGGTCAGGGCCTCTCCATATCCCCATGAGGGGATCCATCTGACCTTGAGAGTCAGGTATGGAGTGCTGGTGGTCCAATGTTTGTGAAAAGGAGAGAAATGGTCTCCTTTGGAAAAATTTAAAATATTTAATGTAAACAGGACCATTTTTAATTGATCATGAGGGGGGAGTGTCCCCCTTGTTTGTTTTATTAATTGAGACTTAAGGGTGTTATTATGCCTTTCGATTATGGCTTGACCCTTAGGATTATGTGGAATTCCCGTGGTGTGGGTAATGTTCCACTTTTGGAAGAAGTTAGCTAGGGATTGACTAATAAAGCAAGGCCCGTTATCAGCTTTTTATTTGATCTGGTAGACCTAGGGTAGTGAAGCATTGAAGAAAGTGGTTGATGGCATGCTTGGCCTTTTCGCCGGTATGTGCAGAGGCCCAGCAAGCATGGGAGAAGGTATCCACAGACATGAAAATGAATTTAAATCTTGCAAAGGCGGGATAATGGGTGATGTCTGTTTGCCAGAGATTATTGGGTCTTAGGCCTCTAGGGTTAACTCCAGGCCCTTGAAGCGGGGGAACTTGTAGGAAAGGGAGGCAGGATTTACAAGTTTTGATAATCTTTTTTAAGTCTTTTATTGGAACCTGAGGGAAATGATGGTGAAGTCCTCTCCAGTTAGTATGAGTAAGGTGATGGAAAGAGGCAGCTTTTGAGAGTGAGTAACACTCAGAAGGATTGGAAGCAAGGGAATCAGTAAGAGTGTTATCATAGGTCAGGAGTCCAGGCAAGCTCTGATGTCCCCACAAGTGTTGAATATATATGGGATTAATTCTTTTGTTTAGAAGATATTGGGTTTGGATCATAAGAGGGGTGATGGGGTTGTCATCCATTTTAATGTGGGCATGAACAAGGTTAGGAAGGAGGTTGACAAAAAATAGACTATCAGAAAACAAGTTAAAGGTTGTGTGAATCTTATTGAGGGCAAGGACAACTGCATAAAGCTCCTTGAATTGGGCTGAACCTTGAACCTCGTGGGTAAGAGATAGATCTGGTTGATTTGGGCGAGATTTTGAAGAAAAAAGCACCATTGATGCACCTTGTCGGCCTCCATCAGTGAAGACGGTGGGGGCCTGAGGGTCAGGACGAGACAGGAATAGACGAGGGGGATGCCAATCTAACCTCCCAAATGAACTCATCCACTTATAGGGCCCATAATGACAATCAACTTTTCCAATAAATCCTTCCATGGCCAATGCTACCTTGGTGTGGTTTCTTTGGAATCATAAAAAATCATTAAACCTGAAGGGGATGACCAGCGTATGTGGGTCAGTCCCAAAAAGATGAGTTGAAAGCTCCCTGCCCTTAATGACACAATCAGCCAGTTGGTCATTTAAGGAGTAAACGTGGGGGGTTCCCCCCACTGAGAGGTGTACCCAATGAATAGGCTTTCCTTCCTGAGCTAGAAGAGCCATGAGGAGGGTTTTACTTGGAAAAATATACAAAAATAGAGGTAGGTTAGGGTCAAATCTCTTTAGGGAGGTGGAATTAATGGCTTGTTGGACTTTGGAAAACACCTCCCAGTGAGTGGGGGATAGCTGGACAGAGGATTGTAGGTTAAGGTCTTTCAAAAGGTCAAAGAGGGGTGTAAGTTCAGCTGTAGAGATGGGGAGCCAGGGCCTCATCCAATTAATCTCCCCAAGTAGTTGTTGGAGTTGGTTGAGGGTGTAAGTGTCCCTAATAAGTAATTGAGGTTTTAGAGGAGAAACAGAATCTATGGTGAGAATTGACCCAAGAATTTTAAGGGGGGGGGGGATATTTTGGATTTTTTCGGGAGCCACTTGGAAATTATTTTGGCAAGGAGGTGTAGACAGTTATTAAAAGCTTGTTGAAGGGTCCCTGGGCAGGGGGACCCCAGGATGATATCATCCATATAAGTATATGCAAGTAAGTTGGGGTAAGTGTCTAAAGGGGCAAGTATATTAGACAAAAAGTGTTGACAGATAGAGGGACTGTTAGTCATTCCCTGAGGGAGGACTGTCCATTCAAACCTTTGGTCAGGTCCCTTAAAGTTAAGTGAGGGAAGGGAGAAAGTAAACCTTTCTCTATCCTCAGGGTGGAGGGGGATAGAAAAAAAGCAGTCCTTAATATCAATGATAATCAGGTGATGATCATTAGGAATGGCTGGGATCCATGGGAGGCCTCGTTGAGGGGTCCCAAAGGGAACCATTCTTTGGTTAATTAGTCTCAAATCCTGAAGGAACCTCCATTTTCCGTTGGGCTTTTTAACTACGAATACAGGTGAGTTCCAGGGACTAATGGATTGTTGGAGGTGTCCTAATTCTATTTGCTGTTTTACAAGGTTACGTAGTTGTGTTAGCTTTGTAGAGAGTAAAGGCCATTGCTCCACCCAAATGGGGGGCCCTGGGAGCCAATTGATTTTGGGTGTCCCAGGGGGAGCAGCAGCCCTTAGGATTGGGGGTGTGGCTGGAGGTTAAGTTGGGGTAAATCCTCTTTTATGATTCTAAATTTGGGGTCGCCCTGGTAGTTTTGGTGATGTTGGCCTTCCCCGAATTGTTGTTGTTATTCCCTTTCATCTAATGAACCCCCACGAAAGGCCTTATGGTTAGTGGTAATGTAGGCTTGAGTTTCTCCTAATATGTCTTGGCCCAGAAGGTTAGCTGTCAGCCCTGATGCCACCAGGGGGCGCAATTCGCCTGAGTTACCGTCTGGATCCACCCAGGAGACCCAGTCAGCAGTTTGCTGAGAGTTGGTTTGTCCTCCTACCCCCAGTAAGGGGGGGGGGGTCTGGGAACTAGCCTCCATTGTGGGGGAATTTCCTCCTTTCTTAGAACTGTCTTGTCTGCCCCAGTATCTATTAAGCATTTAAAAGATTTGCCCCCAATTGTGAGGATCATTTTGGGTCGGACGCATTGTATGAGGGGGACGGTCCAGTAAGTCTCGGCTGGGGGGGCCCCTATTTTTTAATGGGGCTGGGGTAAGCCCCTTAGGGAGTTTAAAGGTTGACCCTGTGTATTTGTTTTAGATCGGCAGTCTCTGGCCCAATGATAGCCCTTTCCGCATCGCGGACAGGGTGTGCGTGGGGCGTTAGGGAGTGGACGGAGGGCATTAGGGTCCGACCCCTTGGAGGCCCTTATTGGGTTTAATCCCTCCACTGCCCATTGGGGGCATTCCCTCTTGAAGTGACCTTCCTGCCCACA
>PVKS010018364.1:0-13918 GCA_004027875.1 Aplodontia rufa
TGCAATCTCTATTAAGATACCAATGTCATTCTTCATGGATATAGAAAAAGCAATACTCAAATTTGTATGGAATAAGTGAAAACCCAGAATAGCCAAAACATTACTCAGCAAGGAGGAGGCAGGAGGCATCTCAATTCCTGACCTGAAACTATACTACAAGGCTATAGTGACAAAAACAGCATGGTACTGGTACCAAAACAGAACGGAAGACCAATGGAATAGAACAGAGGACTCTGAAATGAACCCTCATACCTTACCTATCTGATATTTGATAAAGGGAGTAAAACCATAATGTGGAAATATGATAGCCTGTTCAACAAATGGTGTTGGACAAACTGGACAGCCATGTGTAGACAACTCAAATTGGGTCCTTACCTTTCACCCTGCACAAAAATTAAATCAAAATGGTTAAAGGATCTGGATATTAAACCAGCAACTCTACAATTGCTTGAAAAAGAAGTAGGAATGACATTACATGACAGAGGGGTTGGCACAGCCCTCCTTAACAAGACTCCCATGGCGCAAGTGGTAAAATCAAGAATAAACGCATGGGATGCAATTAAACAAAAAAGCTTTTGCACAGCTAAGGACTTGGTCAAGAATCTCAAGAGAGAACCTACAGAGTGGGAGAAATTGTTTGTCCGCTACACCTTGGACAGAGGGCTAATATCCAGAATATACAAAGAACTCAGAAAATTAAATACCAAAATCACAAATAATCCAATTAATAAATGGGCTATGGAACTAAAGAGAAGTTTCTCAACAGAGGATGTCCAAAAAGCCCATAATCATATGAGAAAATGCTCTACATCACTAGCAATAAGAGAAATGCAAATCAAAACTTTACTGAGATTTCACCTCACACCAGTCAGAGTGGCAAAAATGAAGAAAACAAACAATGACAGGTGCTGGAGGGGCTATGGGAAGGAGGAACACTGTTACATTGCTGGAGGGACTGTAAACTGGTACAGCCACTCTGGAAAGCAGTGTGGAGACTCCTCAAAAAATTAGGGCTGGAACTGCCCTTTGACCCAGCTATCCCACTACTGGGTATCTTCCCCAAAGAGCTAGAATTGGCTTAGTATAGAGATACATACTTCATCAATGTTTATAGCAGCTCAATTTACTATAGCTAAATTATGGAACCAACCCAGATGCTCCTCACTTGATGAATGGATCCAAAAGCTTTGGTACATATGTACAATGGAATGCTACTCAGCTATTAGAGAAAATGATATTATGGCATTTGCAGCCAAATGAATGGAGATGGAAAAATTTTTGCTAAGTGAAATACCCCAAACTCTGAGACTCAAGGGCTGAATGTTTTCTCTCATTTGTGGAAGGTAGAATATAAGCAGAAATAGATTGTTAGATGACTAACCTAACAACTCAACATGTATGAATTCTTACATGATCATGGGAAACTGTGCCAAGATTCCTTTGGGGATATAGGGAGGGGTGTATGGAGTGGGGAAGGGAATAGGAATGACATCAAGGTGACCAGAGGGAGGTAGTATGGGAATCTAATCCAAGGGGAACCTCCAACTTCCAGGAGAAGTCCAATGTACTTCGGGCTTTAGTAAAGTGAAACATAGAACCATGAGGTACCCAAAGGTGGGAAACCATGGTCTGGCACCAGTATTGGCTTGTTCTGTCATTACCCTGCTGTTCTTGATTGTTTGATGATGAACCCCTCCTAATTGTAAGACCATGCCTATCGAATAAAAAATAAATAGAAAAATTAAAGAAAAGAAACACTACATCAAGAAGACCTAATGATAATTAACATTCATGACCCCAATTATAACCCTTCCAAATATGTGGAAAAAGTACTCAAGGACATTAAACCACTAGTTGATTTCAACACAATAATACTGGTGGACTTTTATACACTACTATCAACAATAGTCAGATCATCAAAGCAAAAAATCAGTAAAGAGATCTCTAACCTAAACAACTCTATCAATCAATTGGATGTAACAGACATTTATAGAATATTCCATCCCAAATTGGCTCAGTTTATGTTCTTCTCAGGAATACATGGAACCTTTTTCAAAACAAATCACATCCTAGTCTACAAAGGTAATCTTAGCAAATACAAAAAATTGATACAACCCCATGTATACTGTCAGACAACAATGGTATGGTCATTAATAGCAAGAAAAAAAAAACAAAAGTACACAAATACATGGAGTTTGAATAATACTCTCAAATGAAGAATGGATCAAAGAGGAAATAAGAACATAAAACAAGAAGTTCTTGGAAATGAATGAGAATGATGACAGAACATATAAAAATCTATGAGACAGTATGAAAGCATTCTTAAGAGGTAAATTTATAGCACTGAGTGCCTTCATCAAAATTCAGGAGAGAGACCAAATAAATAAAATTATGCTCCAACTCAAATCCCTACAAAAGGAGGAACAATGCAATCCCAAACACAACAGAAGGCAGGAACTAACTATGATGAGAGCTGAAATCAATGAAATTGAGAACAAAAAACAAAACAAAAAACAAAAAAAGTCAAAAACACCAAAATACAAAGTATCAACAAAACAGAGTTGGTTTTTTGAAAATTTAAATAAAATTGACAGATCCCTAGGCAGCCTCACCAAAATAAAGAATAAAGTGAAGCAAATCAACAAAATCAAAGACAAAAATGGAGACATCACCATTGGCTCAAGCAAAATCCAGAGGATTATTAGAATTTATTTTGAAAAGCTATACTCTTCCAAGTGTGATCATCTGGAAGAAATGGACAAATACCTAGTCATATATGACATTCCCAAATTAACATGAGAGGACATTAAAAATCTAAATCAAACAATCTCAGGTAGCAACACTGAAATAGCAATCAAAGACCTTACAAAAAAGAAAAGCCCAGGATCTGATGGATTCTCAGCAGAGTTCTACCAGACTTTTACAGAACAATCTCCTCTCTTTAGTATGCTATTCCATGAAATTGAAAGGGACGGAACCCTTCCAAAAATCCTTTCACCAGGCAAATATAACCCTATACCAAAACCCAACAAAGACACATCAAGAAAAGAGAACTACAGACAAATTTCCCTGATGAATATAGATGCAAAAATTATTAATAAAATCTTAGCAAACTGCATCCAAAAACAAATTAAAAAGATAATACATCATGATCAAAAGAGTTTCATCACACAAATGCAAGGCTGGCTCAACATACACAAAACAATAAATGTAATTCATCACTTAAAAACAATTAAATATAAATACAATATAAGCATCTCAATTGATTCAAAAAAAGCCTTCAATAAAATTCAACACCCATTTATGCCCAATACTCTAAAGATAGGAATCAAAGAAAAATACTTTAATTTTATAAGATCCATTTATGACAAACCAATAGCCAACATTAATGGAGAAAGACTGAAAGCATTCCCACTAAATTCAAGAACAAGACAAGATTGTCCACTCTTACCACTCTTATTTAATATAGTCCTTGAAATCCTAGCCAGAGCTATTGGACAAGAGAAGAAAATCAAAGGAATTTAAATAAATAAATAATAAATAGGAAAAGTGGAAGTCAAGCTGTATCTATTTGCTGATGACATGATCCTATACCTGGAAGACCCAAAAAGCTCAATCAGAAGACTTCTAGAGCTTATAAACGAATTTAGTAAAGTGGCTGGTTACAAAATCAACACTCAATAGCTTTCCTATACTCCACCATTCATAATAATCTTTAAAAGAATAAAATACTTTGGTATTAATCTAACAAAGTATATAAAGGACCTCTACATGGAAAACTATCAAACAGTTAAAAAAGTAATTGAAGAAGACCTGAGAAGATGAGAAAATGTTCCATATTATTGGTTAGGCAGAATCAATATAAATAAAACAGCCATTCTGCTGAAAGCCCCATACAGATTCAAAGCAATCCCCATCAAGATACCAATGACATTATTCATGGATATAGAAAAAGCAATTCTCAAATTAATTTGGAATAACTGGAAATCCAGAATAGCCAAAACATTACTAAGCAAGAAAGAGGAAACAATACCTGACCTGAAATTATACTATAGGGCAATAGTTACAAAAACAGCATGGTACTGGTATCAAAACAGAATTGAAGACCAATGGAACAGACTAGAAGATACTGAGATAAACCCCTAAGTCTTTAACCATCTGATATTTGAGAAAGGGGACAAAAACAGAGCATAAAGGAAAGACAGCCTGTTCAACAAATGGTGCTGGATGAACTGGCAGACACGTGCATACAACTGAAATTAGATCCCTACCTCTCACCCTCCACAGAAATCAAATTGGAAATGGATCAAAGAATTAGAAGAAAAAATAGAATCAACATTCCACAACATTGGTGTACGTACCTCCTTCCATAACAAGCCTCCCATAGCACAAGAATTAAAGCCAAGAATCAATGAGTGGGATGCCATTAAAATGAAAAGCTTCTGCAAAGCTAAAGTAGTAGTCAAGAGTGTCAAGAGAGAACCTACAGAATAGGAGAAACTCTTTGCCTACTATGCCTCCAAAAGGAGACTAATATCCAGAATATACAAAGAACTAAAAAAACTGAACACCCAAAAATATAAATAATACAATCAATAAATGGGCTAGGGAACTAAATAGAAACTTCTCAGCAGAAGAAGTCCCAAAAGTCAATAAATATATTAGAAAATGTTCCACATTTCTAACAATAAGAGAAATGCAAATCAAAACTTCACCAGGATTCCACTTTACTCCAGGCAGAGTGGTAAATTGAAGAATAGAACAACAACAGATGCTGGAGAGGTTGTGGGGAGAAAGGAACACTAACACACTTTTGGTGGGACTGCAAACTTGTACAGCTACTCTGGAAAGCAGTGTGGAGACTCCTCACAAAACTAAGGTTGGAACCACCTTATGACACATGTATCCCACTCCTGGATATTTTCCCAAAAGAGCTCAAATTGGCATATTACGGAGACACAGCTACATCAATATTTATAGCAGCTCAATTTACAATAGCTAAACTATGGAACCAAACCAGAAACCTCTCACTGGATAAGTGGATTCAAAGACTGATTGATATATATACAGTGGAGTTCTATTAGAGAATGATATCATGGCATTTGCAGCCAAATGGATGGAGATAGAAAAAATATGCTGAGTGAAATATCCCAAACTCAGAGACTTAAGGGCCTAATGTTTTCTCTCATATGTGGAATTCCGAGTAAAATCTAAGAGAGGATGAAATTTAGCTACATTTGAGCAATCAACTCACTGTAGCTGAAATTTCAGATAAGTTGGGGAACCATAATTATGAAGGTGGTGGGAGAAGGGATTGAGGCAGGTAAAGAAGGGAGAGATAAGGGGGTTTATCAATGTAACCGAGAACTCCTGACTTCCATGAGAAGCCCCACTATACACAGGCAAGCAGAGGAACTCAGAAATTTAAAAAATCAATATACATGTATACATACATTTCTATCTACAACATGGAGGTATTGCTTAGGAGACATGAGAGCAGGGAATAAATAAACCGAGGGGCAAGACCCCGGACTAGTATTGGCCTTAATTTACTTTGTCAATATCCATGTACATGAACACATAACAATAATTCCCTCCAATATATAAGACTATGTCAAACAAATAGAAAAGGAATTAAACTATTAAAATAATTTATTCTGACAGAGTAAAAGGCATAGTTTAATACTAGAGAAAAAAATTTTAAATTATGTGATTTAAAAAAATTACATACTTGTATTTTGAACAACTAAAGAACCAAAATTAAAAGGTCATTGCATTTTTTTTAAAGAGAGAAACAACTTTATAGTTTTTCACATGGCCTTCATTGCTCCAACACTTAGTTGTGTACATGGTGCTGGGGTTTGAACCCAGGTCCTCGTGCTTGCCAGGCAAGTACCTAAACCACTGAGCCACTGCTCCAGCCCCAGTCATTGTATTTTTACCAGATCTTAAATGCAAGTCCTGATGGAATGACTGGATTATCAAAACTTTTCTGAATGAATTTTCTTCTCAATAAAATCAGAAAAACATCTTCCTATTATAACATTTTGAAGTACTGTAATGCTTAAAATAAAATTTTAGCTGTGAAACATAAAAAAAGAATAGAACTATTATATAGATTAAGGGAATTGATATTTTAAAAGTGCTTAGAGTCCTAAGTAAAACTTCATAAATACTAACTACCTTTATTTTTGTTGCTTTAGAATGTTTGTGGAGGTTCAGGGGGTAACTCAGTGGTAGGACTCATGCTGACCATGTGCAAAGCCCTGGGTTCAATTCCCAGCACTTAAATAAAAAAATAAAAATATCAAGTGAGAATAAACAGCTTATGTTGATTCTTATCAACACATAAACATATTTACACTGTGTTGAAGTTCCATAGAAATACCTGACTAATAAAGAAGTATGACTTTATGGCATTTGCCCACAAAAAGATGAAACCTGAGACTATTATGAAAAATTAAATAAGCCAGTCTCAACAGGTAAAGGTCAAATATTCTCTCTGGTAAGCAGAAGCTAACCTAAAATAAAGAAAATATCAAAAATAAAACAAAGGGGAAGGAAATGGAGGAAGGAGGGATGATGAGAAAGTGACTATTCATGAATAGTCTTACTTTCCTATGTTCACATATAAACAAACCACAGTGAATCTCCTCAACATGTACAAGTCACTAAATTAAGAAAAGGTATTATTAAATAATAGATGAGTAGAGTAGAATGTAGAGAATGTGAGGGAAGATAATACTGGGCATGGAATGAAAATAAGTGATACTCTATACTTTTATAATTTTATCATTGTTTATTCTATTGTCATGTATATCTAGAAATCATAAAGGGTGGGAGGAAGGGAAAGGGCAACACTGGGGACTGAATTAGAACTAGTTATATGACATACTTTTATAGTATGCCATTAGATATTCTATTGTCATATGTAACTTAAAAAGAACAGGGGAAGGAGAAAGGGAGGGAGAGAAAATACTAGGGACTGAATTTGAAGAGTTTATAGTTATATTGCATGTTTTTATAATTATTTCATAGTATACTCTAATGTCATGTAAAATCTAAAAAACAACCAATAAAAAAAAGAGAAAAGAAATGCCCGGTTAATTTGATTTCTCATTTGCTATTTTAAAGTGCCAAGGTTCTACTTTTAGAGTAGGTTTCATAGTATGTACTAAGCAAAGTATGTACTAGAGGCAAAGCTGGTTCCTCAGAAACAGCAATTTCAGAATAGACCTTGATTTTAAATATTTAATTTTATTTAAATATAAAAAATGAAAAATTTTAGTGCTCAAAGAATCAATAGAAATTTAAAAAACAAACTACAAAAAACTATACATGCATTAGAACATTAAAATACATGATCCTGTACAAGATAAAAGAAATAAAAACCTGAATAAAGTATGTTCTCTACCCTTGAAGGCATCACAGACTAGTGTTTAAAACTAACAAGAAGCAAAATCATAGAACAATAAGTGCAATAAGCATGGTACTATGGGAACAGAGAGGGTGATTTCTTTCCTTTAACGTCAAAGGCACTGACGTCTGATGTGAGTGAAGTACGAGAAACAAGAGAATTTCCTAAGCAGACAGTATGCACAGTGACATTAACCATACAACAGATGGCCTGTGCTGAACAACACAGGTAGCTGAATCAGAAATGAAACCAAGCATGGAGGAAAGGGTACGATCTTGAAAACCTTCCAAACAAGGCCGCTGGCAATACGAAATCATCAAAAGGCAAGGCATGTGTGTGGAAGCTCATGCAATCAAAATGCCCACCAAAAGATGTGTAGCATCTTATACCAGGACAAATTAACATAATACCTCACACAGCAAGCAGAAATGAGGTTGCTGTTCAGATAATCTTCAAATGAGGAGATTATCCTAGATTACCCAACTGGTCGTCTCTAGTCACATGACTCTTAAATGCTAAACGTAAGCTGGATGAGGAAGATGAAATGGAAGAAAGAGTCAGAAATGAGAAGATATGAACTGGCTCAACTAATTCAGAAAATGAAGTGAGGGGAAACAAAAGCCAAAGAATGTAAGTTGACTCTAGAAAATGGGACTATTCCCAGCAAAGAGCTGGAATGGAAATATGGCTCACATATCCACAAGTGCAAGGAATTGGATTCTGCTTAAAACCAAAGGAACAAGCAAATGCCACTGAATCTCCTACTTCTTCAACACTGAAATTCTCTCCATGTATTTAGATCTTCATTGATTTCCTTCTTTATTATATTCTAGTTTTCAGTAACAAAGCTCCATATGATAAATTGTTAGAAGTCCAGTTGAGTATTTTTTGGAGCAACTTTAAATGGTGATGTGTTTTTAGCATAATTGTCCATGAATTCATTGCCAGTATATAGAAATAACATTAACTATTTTAAATTTATTTTCAATGTCGAGATTCTGGTAAACTTAAAAATCAGTGCTAGGAATTCTTGGAAGCTTTTAAAAAATTCTCAGTGTAAACTCACATCACCTGCAAATGAGGACAGCTTTCCTTCTTCCTTTATGATTTGTAGGCTTTCCATTTCCTGTTCTTGCCTCTGTGCTCTGGCTAGGACTTCTAGCACTGGTAAATAAAGGTGCTCATAGAAGGAATTCTTATCTTGTTGACAATCTTAGAGGGAAAGCAGTCATTTTTTCTCCATCAAATATAATATTAGATGGACCATTTTGATTGGTCGTGATGATGTTACGTTCCCCTGTGTATGACATTCCTAGGGAAGCCTTAACAAGCTACTACAAAAAGCATGTTTTAAGACACCAAAGATATTCTCTTGCACTTCTGGAGAATACCTGTCCAAGAGCTAGAAATGAATATGGATCACATACTCGCAAGTGCAAAGAATTGGGTTCTGCTTACATCCCAAAGGAACAACCAAATGCCATTGAATCTCCTAGTTCATCAACATTGAATATCTCTCCATGTATTTGGATCTTCATTGATCTTCTTCATTATTACTTTGTAGTTTTACAGGATGAAATCCCCATTGTTAGAACTCTAGTTGGGTATTTTTTGGAGCAACCATAAATGGTGCTGTGGTTTTAGCTTAATTGTCTACAAATTCATTGCCAGTGTCTAGAAATAAAATTGACTACTGTAAACTTATTTTCAATCTTGAAATCCTCTTGAACTTAAAAATCAGTACTGAGAATTCTTGGAAGCTTTTAAAAACTTCTCAGTGTAAAATCAGGTTACCTGCTAAGGCTGTCCACTCTTACCACTCTTATCTAATTTAGTCCTTGAAATCCTAGCTAGAGCAATCAGACAAGAGAAGGAAATCAAAGGGATTAGAAGAAGAAAAAAGGAAGTTAAACTATTTCTATTTGTTGATGATATGATCCGATACCTAGAACACCCCAAAAAACTCCATCAGAACACCTCTGGAGCTTATAAATGAATTCAGTGAAGTGGCAGGATACACAATCAACCCTCATAAATCAATTGCTTTCCTATACTACAAAAGCAATTCTGCTAAAGAAGAAATCAGAAACCTGTCCCAGTCACAATAACCTCAAAAACAATAAAATACTTGGGAATTAATCTAACAAAGGAAATAAAAGACCTCTACAAAGAAAACTATCAAATATTGAAGAAGAAAAATTGAGGAAGAACAATGGAATAGAATAGAGAACACTGAGAATAACCCACACATCTTTAACCATCTGGTATTCAACAAGTGAGGAAAGATATAGCTGGAAAGAAAGATGGCCTGTTCAACAGATGGTGCTGGAAAAACTGAACAGTCATATGCAGACAACTTAAATCAGATCCTTATCTCTCACCCTGCACAAAAATCAAATCAAAATGGATCAAAGAACCAGGAGTTAAACCAGCAACCATACAATTATTAGAAGAAAAAAATAAGATCAACAATCCACTGTATTGGTGTAGGATCCTTTATCTTTACAAGACTCCCATAACTACCACAAAGATAGTGTTTTAAAACACAAAACACATTTTCTTTCACTTCTACAGAATAAGTGTCCAAGATCAGGATATCATCATTAAGGACATTTTCCCTTTAAGACTGCTTCGTAGCTTCTGGTGATGGTGTCTACCCTACATGTACCTGTGCATCATTCACCACATGGGAAATTCTGTCTCCTTAGTCTACTTATCAGGAATTGTTGGTAGATTTCTTCAGCGATATTATCTTTGTCTGAAGGTCTTTATTGGAGATTTTCAAATTAGTAACCTAATGTCCTTAATGGTCATTGGACCACATAAGTGTGCATGTTCTTCTGGAAGTTCATGTGTTTCTGTGAACTTATTTATTCCATCTAAATGTGTGGATTGCATGTGTAAAGGTGTTCACTTGTACTAATCTGTTTTCTGTCATTCTCATGTTTTCTCTGAAGCTTTAGAATTTATTTGTAAACAACAGGTTTATTTAGCTGTCACTATAAAAATGAGGCCTGATTCTATTCAGGGTTTGTGAAAGTGAAAATCACACCTGGCTTTGTGGACAATGACCCATAAACTTCTTTCAGTTAGGGATGTGCTCTGACTCACAAAACCATGCCTCCATGATTACATTGGTGACCATAAGGCAAGAAAGGCCATATAAAATTGTGAACCAAAGGAGGCCTTGGGAAGAACAGATGTCTGGGGTCCATAGGGCAAACCTGAGCATTGCCTGTAGGGATGGGACCCATGGTTTGTATGCTACTTGGTGGAAAGGCCTCAGCTGAAGGGGCTCAGTGGGCACACACATATTTAATTGAGTGAGTGAAACAACCCTTTGCCCACAGGAGAAAGGCCAACATCTGTCTCCAGGAGCCACAGTGAGAACATTGCCTGACAAGTGCCAGCCTGGCCCAGTGGCAGGACTAGAGCAAAACACTAGCCCGGGGCCACCCTGTCCTTCTGTTCCTGAGACCAAGTCTCACTAAATACACAAGAGGCACTCCTACTCTCCACTGCCTTCTGACCCTCCTCCAGCCTTTCTGCACATTTCTGTGACTGTCTCAATGTGGACTTGGAGTTACCCACCTGGCCCTGGACCTGTTCCTCAGGAACACTCCTCCATGATCCTCATGATGCCTCTCCAGCCTCCCAGAAATTCCTGCATATGGTAACATTTCAGGCAGCAAAGACCACCCACTCTCAAAGGTAAGGGTTGATGTCCATTTCCAGGCTAGACACCCTGTGCCTCTGCCTCAAGCTGGGAAATGGATTTGCTTTAGAGGGATTTAACCCCCATTGGGGTTTTTTTTCCTTAGAAAAATGTGAATATTTCTCTTGGGGAAAAAAACAAAACAAAACTCAAGCATCTGAAAATTTCACAATTGGGATCCTCCCAGAGTGGCAACCTCTCAAAATGATCTGTATGACAAGTGTCCCACTAAAGGGAAGATCAGGATGAAGCCGCCAGAGCAGCTCTGGGGACTCAGCCCTGTGGGGAGGACAGGGATGGATGGTGCCAAAAACCTCCTGTACTGGCTCAAGAACCATTTCTCACTCTTCATTTGTGTGATCTTCAACTGACAAAATTCAGTATCAATAGAATTGAAAGATAACAGCAGTTCCACATTGGTGCAAATTGGTGCCTTTGCCTTTATGGAAATAGCACCCATAAGGTGGCTTAACATCTCCACTCCCCAAACTCCATGTGCTCCCTCCTCTTCATTATCTTTAGCAGGACCTATGAAGAGATTTGGGTTGGGTAGGTGGGATGGCAGGTTTTGAGTTACCCAGTCACAGCTGAGCCACCACTATCCACTGGCTCACTTCTCCCTCCCTCCTCTTCATATTACCACAGAAAACTCTGGAGTCTCTAATGCCTTCTCAGATGGGATCCTTCCAACTGTTGTGACCCACCTCACCATAGACCTCAGGGAAGCAACTCTTTCTGCCAAAGATCACCAGCTAAATCTGTTATGTCTACACTGGCTCAAGGGGCATCTCCATCAGCACTTGGACAAGGGGTCAGTCTCCATTGGCATTAGGTCAAATCAAGTGAGTGCTCATCTAAACTAACTCAAGTGGAGGGATCCTCTACACTTAAAGCAACTGAGTCCCCAGTTAAGGTAGGTGAGTGGCTTAAGGGAAGTGAGTTCCCTTGGTAATTGCTTAAGAGGTGAGTCTGCATCTACCCTGGATAAAGGTGAGAAAGTCTGTTGACACTGATCTAGAGAGGGAGGCAGAGTAGGCCAGGCCCTGCAGAGGGTGGCTGGTGGGCTATCCTCAATTTAAAACCTCTCCATATGTTTTTTAGAAGGTCAGTGAAGGAGAGAGAGACAGAATCAATTTTTTTACTGTGTTTTTCACATGGCCTTGGTTGCTTGACACTCAGTTGTGTACGTGGGTGCTGGGGTTTGAACCCGTATACTCGCGCATGCGGGGTCACCAAAACCGTGGAGACACTGCACCAGCCCCACATGCCTCCATATTTACACACCACCACTCTTGCTTTTTTTATCTTTGGAATATCAATTTTATTATGTGATTTGTAAGAAACAAATTTATGAAGAGAACTCTGCTATCCCCGTGCATGGGAGAAAGGTCAGAGAAGAGCAGAGCAGGGCGGCAGGGGTAAGGGTGCCAGGGAAAGGAGTCTCTGATGTCTTTTACAGGTGGGGCAGTGGATTGTCTGATGTCCAGGTGGATCTGTATGTGCTCCTGTCTGGAACCGTGTGGAGAATCCTGAGCCACTGTGCACTCGCTTTTGCAGTTGTGCATCCACGTGATCAAAGCCCAAGCAGTGATGTCAGCATCCACAGAGCAAAGGGTCCGCTGGCTGGCTGTCCATTTTTTTCATCTGGCTCTGCTCTGGATTTATATGGGGGCCACCCTGTTTTGGAACCTAGCACGTTTCTGCTCTCCATGCACTGGAGCCTCATTCTTGCTCCCATATGGCACACAGCAGCACAGCTGTCTGAAGCAAGTGACTCCTGTCCTCCTCACTCGCTTCCAGCCACTGACTTGTCTGGCGGAAGACTTTTGTGAGAAACTGCTGCTGTCTGTTGATGGAATCCAGGGACTGGACATGGGGGACACAGGTTCGTCCTGGGAGGCTAGGCTAGGAATAGGGGTCCTCAAAGGCAGGGAGCAGAGATCAATGATGGGCAGGCTGGCCCTTCTCATGTCCTTCTTCCCTGACCGCTTGGCCTTCTCAGGCAGCTGATGCTCACAGGGCAAGGGGAAGGTCCAAAGGGCAGGCTCACTGGAGCTCCTCTTTGGGAGGACAGGGACACGGGAAGGATTCACAGGGTGTGTTCGCGACACAACCCTTGCATGCACAGGCTTCACCTGTAACACACTGCGGGCCCCTTGGCAGAGCTGGTGCTGCACTATCAAGTACATAGCCATCACGTCACCGAACTTTCTCTTGGACAGAGACTGCCAGGTTTTGTATGGGTCATAGCCCATGTCAAAGAGGATGGTCAGTATTGTGGGGTCTCGGAGTACAGGGAGTGGGTCAGGAGAAAAGGATAAAATCTTCTCACCTTGACTCACCCATGGGTCCTCAAGGATTTCCTCTATGGAAAGCCTGGCCATGGTGTCCACGTCAGTATGTCCTTGAGCAGGCTCTGTGCTTGGGCAGGAACGTGCTGGGGAATGTCCAGCTTTGGGTTCAAGATCCGTTTCCTCAGCTCCTTGGTACTGGCCCCCCTGAACGGGTGGGTCCCCGTCAACATTAAGTAGAGGATGACACCCAGGCTCCAGATGTCCACCGGGGGCCCCTCATGTTCTTTCCTCCGGAGAATTTCGGGGGCAAGGTACTGGACAGTGCCCCAGAACCTTGTCAGCTTCTGACCAGGCTTAAACCTCACGCTTAGGCCAAAGTCCACGAGCTTAATGTTGCCGCTGGCATCCAGCACCATGTTCTCGGGCTTCAGGTCACGGTGCACGATGCCTCTCCTGTGGCAGTAGCACACGGCCCAGGCCATCTGCTGGAAC
>PVKS010018364.1:14018-40356 GCA_004027875.1 Aplodontia rufa
CGATGTAGACGTTTTCATGGGTTTCAATCACCTGAAAGAGCTGGATCACATGTGGGTGGCTCAGGGTCTTCATGATGTCCGCTTCCGAGAGGACTGGCAAGTTGCGCTCCACCTTTGGCACCACTTTCACTGCCACCTCTGCCCCAGTGACCAGATGCCGGGCTACTTTCACCTGGCCAAAGCCCCCATACCCTAGGTCTCTCAGGACCTCATAGTGGCCTGTGAAGGCCGCCTTGCGGCCTACATAGGGCCTCTTCCCCACTACACTAAGCTGACTGCTCTCTCTATGCATCCTAAGCCAGAACACCAACTAAGGACGCTAGCTAAAAAAACACAACAAACCAAAACAACAAACCAAAACCAACAACCAAAACAAAGCAAAACAACAAACCCAAACCAAAGAACTGAGAGCCAAACACCACAACCACCAACCGCCAACCACCAAACGCGCTAACTAGCTGGGAGTCTGACAGGTCACTACCAAGAGCTTCCTATACTAATGGACAAAGCCCAGCTGCAGCTACCCCCTTATATACCCCATGTTTGAAATTCCCTCAAAATGGCTCCTTGTGAGGTCAGAGGCAGAAATGGCCCAATCACACCTGGGCGCAACCTCCAGTGGACACCTCCCTTTTGGTCCTCCAGAACCTTTTCCACTTTCACAGTAGGAATGAGAAAGGACTGCAGAAGCTTTTGACTTCAATGGGTTTTGGAGACTTGATACGCATGTGTTTAGACATTTAAATGTCTACACTTCTTCAGTGGAAATTTCATTTAAAATTCTGTAATAAGTTGGGCTTTCTAAGACCTCATTGTTTCTCAAGCTATTCAATTTCTTTTCCTTCCTACACTGAATGAATGGTGTCAAATGTATAGTAGCACCTCACTCATGTTGTGTCCATATTACATGATGCTCTCTTAAGACATTGTTCACTTAGGACACTATTCACTATTGTTTTCTTAAGACACTATTTACACCTATGAAGAAGAGAGAAGAAGGTCTCATCATAATTTCCCCATAAGCTTCTCATCAGATATCTCATTAGAAACACTGTAACACAAAACATAGTGGGTTGAAATATTTAAAGTGAAAAGGGACAAATCCTGGAAGCCAAGTGTCCTAGAACCAGTAAATGTGTCCCTCACATACAGGAAAGACCTGAAGGCAATCTATGATTACTGTGTCCCTTTGAGCAGCTGCAACAAAATATCTAAGACTGGGTCATTTATTCACAAGATGTAACTTCTCCCTGTTTTATAGACTGGCAAGTTCAGGGTCAAAGCACTTTGTTAACTGTGTCCCACAGGATGGAAGGAGCAGAAGGATGAAATTCATTCCCTCATCCCACCATGCATGTCTGAACACTCTGACAACTGAACCCAGAGCTTCACTCACTTTAGGCATGTGCTGTACCACTGAGGTCCATCCATCCCCATCCTACTTATTTTGAGACAAATTCTGGCTCTTACTTAGGGGGTGCTTGAGCAAGTGATGTTCCTGCCTCAGAGTCCCGAGTAGATAGGCTTATAGCCTTTTATGGTTGAAAAATGTGCTGTCCCATGAAAGCTGTGTTCATGCAGGAATATTCAAACATAAAATCATTGTATGGTGACACCTGAAACCTAATCAGACCCTGGTAGTTTCAATGGACTAATTGGGTTGTTAACTATAATCATGTGGATGTGACTGGAGGAGGTGGACCACTGGAATCATCCCCTGGAAGGGTGCTTCTTCTGTGTGAATGCTTCCTGTTTCTGCTCCCTTGCTGCCATGAGGGGAGGATCTTTGCTTGGCTTGACCCTTGCTCCAGAATGTACCTCCTCAACTTGGGCCCAGAGTAGAGGAGCTGTCCATTTATGGAGTGAAACTTCTGAAATCATTAGGCCAGGTTAAAGTTTTCATCCCCTACCCTGTTCTTGTTTGGGGGTATGGTTTTTGCACGAATGCATGCACACACACACACACACACACACACACACAAAGAAATAGAAAAAAAACTAACTGAAGGTTAAAATTGTATCAAAAAGTGAGGTCATTACCATGACTATCCATGCCACATCACTGAAAAGAAACCTTTGGATCTGGTGTGCAGTATGCATTCATAATGATTTAGAGATGCAAGCGTGAAGTATTTTGGAATGTAGTAAGCAGAACTTAATGGACAATGCTGGTTGGAGATCAGAAGATCATAATAGCAACAGGAATGCAGACCATGATCTCGAGTTTTTAAAAGGAAATGAAGACTGGGTGAAAATGGAGTAGAGGCCAGTTGTTTTCTGGAAAGATGGCTCCATTCCTTGGGGCTCAAGTTGAGGCAGAACATCATGGCAGAAGACTGTGGTGGAGGGAACTAGGTCAAGGCATGGCTTCATGAAGAAGAGAGAGACTCCAAACCTGATACAACACATATGCCCCCACGGCACACCCCCAATGACCCTCCTCCCCCAGGCACACACACACTGTGTGTGGGTTAAGGTTTATAACCCATTTCATTTCACTTCAGCATTTCTGCATTGTCACACATGATATTTTGGGGGATACCTAACATTCTAACCATAACAACTGTATTCAGTACTTTCTGGGTACATTTCCTTTTAACAGAATGTGGTAATAAAATGTGGTCTCCAGCACCACATGCACAATGAATTGTCAGAGCAATGAAAGCCACATGAAAAACTAAATAAAAATTGATTTTTTCTTTCTCTCTGTCACTCTGTCTTTAAAAAAATATTAACAAAAGAAAAAGATAAAGGTTAAATTTTCTTTGTTCTTGGTTGAAAATATATCAAATCACGGTGCCAAAAGACTGCAGAAGGAATTATACATATGTGGTTTACAAACCAAAACTAGCACTTCATCAAGATCTGGCATAGTCTAGGATTCATGCAATGAAGATACTACTAAAATATATATGCTCAGGGATGAATACTTAAGAATCACTGACACTAATTCAAAGCCCTATGAAGAAAGAAACTAGTCACTGATTTTTTTCTGTGGTCTTCTGAATCTCCATGTGTAACACTGGACACAAATGCTTGGGACGAATAGAAAATAAGGAAGCATAATGGCAAATACATCAAGGATTCCAGCTCATCAGTGAGACCAGCTGTTCACAGTTTTCAAATTTTATGCCAGTTTTATACTCTTCAGAGGTGAATGCAATAACTTCCCTAACAATTCATAAGGTGGTCAAAACTAGTACATGAAAGAACAGACAAATAGGATAAATTGTGATTCAGCTCCTGAGAACAACACACAAAATCCTCTCCTAATCTATACCAAGTTATTATTCCAATCTAATTTTTCTGACCTCTCATTGGATCCCCTTGAGCTCTACACCTTTGCTCACATTCCTTTCCTCCATCTCAAAAGATTACTCACCTCTTTGCTTTCCCAAATCCTATCCTGAGTTAAGACCTGGCCTCCTTTACTATCTGGCCTAAATTTTATTAATCAATATAATCTTCTATCTATTGTGGTTTCCACAAAAGCTTGTTAGATATCTCAAAAGCTAAAGCAGTTTCTTCCTACACTGAACTTGTAAAGAATTTAATTATTAAATACTACCTTTTGGCATTTCTTATTTAATTTTTCAAATGTATGGATCATAGGAGATAAGCTCATACTTGGAAGTATGAGCTATACGTTTAATAAATATGTAAATAAGTCAATTTAGATTAAATTAGCATTCATTTATATTAAATGAACATACTTAACACTTGGGTGATTGGTAAAATTAGTTCAGTTGACTTAAAAAATAGAATTGAGTTAGAGAATCACTTGGCCCCAAAGGATACCATGTGTCTCTACCAGATAAGGCACACCACAAAAGGAGTGATTTTCATTCTACAGAATGAACTGTTGCAGAAGCACAATGAACATGCATAGACTGAGCATTAAAAAAAGGAGTAGAATGAGAATTTTAAAAAAGCACACTTACTGAAAACAGCAGAGGACAATGAGCATCTAAATATCAATTGAACTCAGACAACTTAGATGATGCACTGAAGAAGAAAAAACACCAATTGCTACTTTAAGAGTGTTTGTTCTTACATAATCTGAAATACACCCAAAACTGGTATAATGTTTTTCTTCAGATTCTTATTTTTGTGGACCAAAAGCACCTATGCCTAAAGTGATATCTTTAACGACACCCTATGAAAACTAATTTGTGAATATGCTTAGAGTTCCATTCACAGAAGCTAAACCTTAGACTCTGCCATATTTTATAAAGAATTAAAATTCTTACCATCATCTCTTCAAAAACCTGTGAGACTTCATTTGCTGACAGTGACTTTGGAATGTTTTCCAACATCTCTGAAGTGCTGGTGAGCAACCATGCCCTGCAAACAGTCTTCCTGTTAGGAAGAGGAGTTCTCTTTCTTGTTCTCTGGAATTCTTATGCTGGCAAATTTGAGAGAAAATTGCAGACATATTAAGTATTTTCTCTCCCAAGAACATTTAAGTGGAAAACACAGAGGCAATCACATTGTCATGGTGATTTCAAGAGGCTTTCAGAATCAGAATCATTCAAATTAATATAAAAAGTGGTGAAAAGTTTTCAGAACCATCCTCTGTAAAGGCAGGAGAGAAATTAACCTCAAAAGACATTCATTCTCATTGTAAAATCATATAATTACAGCTTTCAGAATCTAGCATCAGGTCTTCTTTGCCTTATAGATTAACAAAAGAAGCAGTTTTGTGAAGGGAAGTTGGCCACTTTAGTGGTGACAGCAAACTAGTCCTCATTATCCTGTCCCTCTGTGAAGTGCTGGAATGGCATACATCTCTTAACAGTTTTGTAAGCTAGTAGTGCAAATGTAAAGTCAGATAACAGATTGCCACATTCTCATTAATGATCAAAGCCATGGTGAGCTGAATTAAAACTACAGAAGCAACAAAGCCCAGCCCCAACTCAACCAGAGATCCAATTGACTCAGCCTCAGGCACCCCAGCTACTCCACTCTAGCAACCCAAAAGAAGAAGGCTGTGATTTCAGTGGACTGGGGAATATTATTTACTTTAGTTTCTGCCAGTACTGAAATAACCTAACCACTATACAATCAAATATTGCTAGACAAAGAAGCATGAGAGTGCAAAACGGTCAAAAAAAGTACTCCTAGAAAAGCCTAGATGTTGGAATTACCCGACAGGCAGTTTAATATAATGTTAATAAAAAGGTGAAAGACATACTTTAAGAAGTGGAGGGGCTGGGGATTTAGCTCAGTGGCAGAGTGCTTGCCTAACACGTGCAAGGCCCTGAGTTTGATCCTCAGCCCTGAAAAAAAAAAGTGGATTGGACACCACATGAGAGATCGGAAATTTATTTCAGCAGTGAAGCTGCAGAAATGACTTGGACAACCATCCATTAGAAATGAACAATATATAAGAATGGTTTTAGCAGTAACCTGGACATACCTGGGGAAAGAATCCATGAACCTAAATGCAGATCGATAGAAGGTGCTGGAACTAAAACTGAACAGGAAAAGAACCGGGAAGTGTTGGGGGAAAAGGTGCAACCAAGATCTGAGATACAGTATGGAATGTTACACTCTTTACAAGCAGTAAAGAGTGTAAGAGTAGTGTGCAAGAAACAGCTCAGGAAATATACTGAGAATGTCACTGAGAAATACACTGACCACACACTATCTCCTAGGCCCTGCCAGCCTCTCCTTGCCTGGATGAACAGATAGTGGCATTTATGTACACCCAGGCAAGGTGGCTGTTAAAGACCTGGCACCTTTAGGAGGTGAAGGGCATGGCATGTTGAGGACAGTGGCACCTACTGAAGACCATAGAGGCCTTGGGGTTTCCAGGGTCCGCAAAGGCATTAGACAATGGACTACACAGATCAGGGCACTGCATGACCCCTCCCTAGGCTCAGGAACCCTCACCTCTTCCTAACAAGGAAAGGCAAAGTCTTCAATTGTCCTGGAAGGGAAGCAAATCCAGTTCAGTGGTTCTTACACCTGAGTAGAGAGAACCAAACCAGAAAAGCAACATACATCTGCTGGACAGTAAGTGACTCCCACCCTGTGGGAAGACTTACTTTGTAAAAAGTCTGTGAATACAATATGAAAAATTATAGATGGACTTCTGCCACAACCATTAAAAATTTTTTTTTGCTACAACTGGAAGTTCTAGATGTAAAGAGATTGCCAAACTATGATGCATTGAAAATAACACATCTTGTATATGCCCATTTGTTTTCAAAAAATCAGAACTGTCACAAGTGACTTTGAAATGGAGATGTTAGACCACCTCTGGGAGTGACATTCATCCATGTTTGTTTAGTGGGCCCAAGGCCATGAGAAGGAGGAGAAGGTTCTGTGCCAGAACTGGTTATATGCAAAAGAGAGTTTTCTTGTTACAGCCATTGTTTTGTGTGTGCATTTTAAACCTCTTTACTGTATATAAAGTTGACACTGCTGACTACAATTTTTAGAAATCTAGTCATCCTAGGTGTTCTAAAGTGCTTGATAAAAGTAGAAGTAATAAAATATAACATCTAGTATCTCTAGATTTTAAAGAGGTTTCCAGTACATGATGAAAGTGGAATCAGAAAACAAATTGTCTATGCTTTGTGTTAAAATTCCCAGGAAAGACTGTCTTCTGAAAATTTGAGCATTAGAGCCCACCGAGATACTAAAGGGATAGAGCACTCATGACTTGAAGATATTTTCAATTTAGCTATTGTTATGTGTGTGTAGTTTATTCAAGACTGTTAGATACGTTGTGGACAAATTGAGTTTTTAATTGAAACATCTAATCAATTTAGGTGTTTAGAAGTCCCTGAGGTATATTAAATGTAGAGGTAGTAAAAATCACTTCATAAATATCTTTTCTTAAAATTCATATGAACTACTTTTTTCTTTTGGGGATAGAACTGTAAACCAGCTGTGTGAGCAGTATATAGTACCATTTGTACTTGTAGAGTAATGGATGAGGTGGGAGGGAAGCAATTGCAGAAAGTACTATGTTAGTGTGTTCATATTTGGACACTTTCAGACATTGTTTTTCTGTATATTTTGTATATTTTCTGTATCCTTTGTGTTGCTGTGTATATAGTGTATGTATTGTACAGATGAGTCAAAATTTTGCAACATCTATTCTCTGTAAAGAGGGTCCCCAGCACATGATAAAGTATTTAGTGAAATTAGCCCAATGTTATGGTTTGAATGTGAGATTTCCCCTAAATGCTCATGTGTGACATTTGGTAAGGCTGAGGTGAAATGATTGGATTATAAAAGCCTTACCTCAATTAGCGAATTAGTTCCCTCATAGGGTTTATCTGGCAAGTGGAGGCTGATAGGATGTGGTTGGAGGAGGAGAGTCATTGGGAGCCTGCTTTTAGAGTATGTATTCGCTGTCTGGCATGGAGTTTTTCTCTCTCTACTTGGCTTCCCTATGTGATGCCTTGAGCTCTCTGGAGCCAGGCCTGCTATCTCCTTGAGCCCCGAGGAATGGAGCCAGCCTTCCATGGACCAAGACTTCTGAAGCCATGAGTCTTATAATAAATTTTTCCTCCGAAAATTGTTCTTTTCAGGTCCGTTTTTCTCAACAGCAAAAAGCTGACCAAGCCATACATTTTGTACATTTATTTTGTGTTGAAATTTGTAGGAAATCTTATCCTCTGTAAATAACTTTGGGTCATGAAATTGTTCAGCCATATGTAATATTTCATATGCCTATACTTACCCACTGGATTAAAAGTAGAGAGATAAAAGTTAAAGGGAAAAGGTTTGAGGACAAAATAGTCAAATTAGAAGATACCTCAGATTATAACCACTACTGTATGTGTGATTTTATTTAGTGCTGTGTGCACAGTAGACAAATCCTTATGTGAAATATCTACTACTTCTGGATATTTAGAAATACTTGATATATTTAAAAGAAAAAGTAGTAGAATAAAACTTTTTTTTAAAGAGAGAGGGACAGTGAGAGAGAGAGAGAGAGAGAAAGAGAATCAATTTTATTTAGTTTTTCATGTGGCCTTTATTGCTCTGATACTTATTTGTGTACATGGTGCTGGAGTTCAAACTCAGGTCCTTGTGCATGATCACTGGGTTGAACAAGCTAGGTGGGAAAAAGTTGCAAAGAGTGTTTTGTCGGAGTGGGCTAGATATTTTCAGCTTTCCATTGCCCTGAATGTTACATGTATTTTATTTAACTCTGTTGTACTCTGTATATTGTGTATATGCTAGACAAAGGAATCCTAATTTCATAACATCTAGTCTCTAGATAGTAAAGAGTTTGCCAAAGTATGATAAAAGTAGAGTTAGTGAACTAAGTATAGTTTATGTTAAAATTCAGAGAAAGGCCATCTTCTGAAAATGACTTTTGGAAGTGAAATTGTCATATCATGTATGAGTGACACATGTGTCTGGATCACACGTGACACAGGAGAGAAGAAAATGAAAGAAATGAAGGATCCTAGGACAAAATGCTCCTACTTAGAAGACATTTTCAGATATAACCACTGTCTGTAGTTTATACAACACATCTATATATGCAGTGGACAAATATTAAGTCCTTCTTTCAAACATCTAGTCTTTGTAGATGTTTAGAAGTGTAAAAAGTATGTCAAAAGTAGAGATAGCAAATAAAATATTTTAGAATTTTTTTAAAAGGTGCAAACCATAGTAGTATATCCAGAAAATTAAGATAGATTTTATAGAAGAAAAATGATACAACATGACAGCAAATTTCTGAGCAAAAACAATAATGACAGTGCTAAAAGGTAATGCAAAGAAAAGGTATTGCCATTTGGGGATTATGTATCAAGTGAAAATACCTTTCATAAGTAGAAGCAAAATGATGACATTTTCAGACAGACCAAAGCTGAGAAAAATCTGTCTCCTGCAGACGTGTACTACAAAAACTGTTTTTTGGATTAAAAGGAAGTGATACTACATGGAATCCCAGATCTACGAAAAGAAATGAAGAGCAATGGAGAATTAACTAGATGTTAGTGATACAAAGACTGTGTAGGACTAATCTACGTAATAATCAAGTGGAAGAGACCAACACATAAACAGTAACTGAATGGCTATATAAAAAATGTAGCAAGGGGTATGTAGAATGTTTTAAAATAGCAAAGAAAAGTAGCATCTGTCTCAACACCATGAGCATCCCGCTCTTTGAAATAACCCATAAACAAAATTGTACCCACATGATCGTATGTGCAGAAGTTACTGTCCCTGTATACATCTGCAATTTCATTCTTGATTTTTGCCTTAAAAAACTGGGAGGCAAGAAACAGACTGGATCTGCTACCTATCTTCTGAGTCACTAGACTAGGGCCATCACTTTTGTACTGTTAGTAACAAGTACAAATTGTAGAAACTGTCCTGACTTCTCTTCACCCAAAGTGAAACTTGATTAATATGACAAATTTATAATGAAGTGAAATTAAGCACATAATCATTAATGCAAGATCAGTATTACAAATGCAAACGTGTCAATAAGTTGGAATAGTCAGCTTTAGCACTGAAGCTACTATGTACATACATTATCTAATGTCTCCATCAGGGATAGAGTATGTAAAACTTTAGCTTTAAAAAATTGCTTTTTAAATAAAAATTCTCTAGGTGTCATGAAATAACAATGTCTAATAAGTACTGAACGCTTTCTGTCTGTTGAGAGATGCAGCATCGATGGGATATATTTGTTTAATTCCTAAAATGAAGAAATTGCATTTTTAAATAAGAGACAAGTTCAAAACACTTTCCTACATAAAAATTAGAGACCTCGACATAGGTACACGCAAGGCATTCCTTTTTCTTCCAAATCCAAATAATTGGTGTCAAAAGGTTCTTATCTCCTCACTCATGCGGTGGTTCTAAGACCAAATGCTCGGTTCCCTTAGGCACAATGGGGCATGGTATCAACACCTATGCGGTTGACAGGGAAGCAGGGCTCCTACCAACATCTGCTCCTCATCTGAGTTCCCACTGGAAACCCCAGAACACAAAACACTGTGGGTAGGCAAATTCAAAGAGTTAAAGGACAAATGTGGAAGTCTAGAAGGCAAGAACCAGCAAAGGCATCCTTCCCCAAGTGGGAGGAGATGTGGACTTTCCCTGATGACTGGGAACCCTGCTGCTGTAACAATATACCTTACTTAGACCAGGGTACTGAGGCACAGAAATTCACTTCTCCCACTTTGGCACACTGGGTCAAGCACTTTGTTGCACACCCTGTCGTTTGAATCCTCACACCAAGCCACACAGAATGCATAGGAGTCACTCCTCCTCCACGCCCCCTCCCTCCCACCTCCCAGGATGTCCGCACACTTCTGTGACTGCCCTGCTGATGACACCAGGTTGGCCAGCTGACTCTGGGCTTCCTCCTTGGACACACTCCTCCATGGTCCTCATTCAACTTATCCTGGCTCCCTCAACCTTCTCCATGTTGTACCCTTTCAGGCAGCAAGGAGGTCACCCATTCCTTAGCAAACAGATGACAAAAAAATGACCATTTCTGGGCGTCAGGCCAACTGCCTGTGTGCCCAAACTGAGAAGGAAGCGGCTTTGCCATACATGGCATTACCACCCTTGAGATTTTTTCTTGAGAAAAATATGCAAAATCTCTTGGGGAAAAACAAAAAGTAAAAAAGAAAAAAGTCCAGCTTCTGATAAATTCAGCATTGAGGCCCTACCAAAGAATGACAAATTAATGACACATTTGACATGGACTTCTTTCAAAGGCCTTCATTTCTGGCCACTAAGCACAAGAGCAGAAAGAAACTGCCAGAGCCACGAAGGGGGCCCAGCATTCCACACATGTCAGGGATGAAAGGTGCCTGAAGCTTCCCATCCTGGCTAACCGAAGAAAGTCTCTTGTCATTTGCGCCATTTCCATTGACACATCCATGTCAACAAAACTACCCTGCATTCAGGTTCAAGGCTAGTGAGTTCCCAGTCATGCTGAATAATGGAAAATTGGTCTTTTTTTTTTTAAACGAAAAAGAAAAAAATCGCTGAACATCTGACAAATTCACAATTGATGTCCTGCCAGTGAATGGCTAAATCAAAAATGAAACATTGGACAGGTGCTTTTCTAAAAGGTGTTCATTTCTATTCTCAATAACTGCAAAAAATAATATACTTGAGAATTAATCTAATGAAGTTGAAGAGCTGTACAATGAAAAGTAGTGAACTTTGTAGAATTAAAATGAGAAATACCTCATAAGATGGAAAGAAATCCCGTGCTCCTGGTTAGGCAGAATCAACATAATTAAAATGACCATTCTGCCAACAGTTCCTTACAGATTCAATGCAATCCCCTTCAAGGTATCAATGACATTCTTCATAGTTGTAGAAAAATTAGGTTGCACATCTATTTGATAGAATATGAAATAAAGATTAGAAATAAGAATAAAAAGCTCAGAAAAGGTCAAGCAATCCTATGTTTTTTTTTTAAGAAAAAGCAGGCAGAATCACAATACATGACCTATAATTATACTATAGAGCTGTTGTTCAAAAAAACAGACAACACAGTATCAGTATCAAAACAGACATGAAAATCAATAGAACAGAATAGAAGACACAGAGACAAATTCACAAATCTCTAGCTCTCTGATATTTGAAAAGGGGGGCAAAAATATATCTTGCAGAAAAATGACCTTTTCAACAAATGGTGATTGAAAAACTGGAAAGTCATATGCTGAAAATGAAATTAGATCCCATTTCTCACCATGCAGAAAAATCAAATCAAAATACATAAAACTTAGCAATTAAACTGGATACCTTACAATTGTTCAGAGAAAAATATAGGATCAGTAGTCCAATATATAGGAGTTCACATGGACTCTATAAGATTCCCATAAGAAGTAAAATCAAGAATTAATAAGTGGGATGCCAAAAAGCTTCTGGACAGCTAAGTAATTTGTTAAGAATGTCATAATGAGACTACAGAATGGTAGAAATTCATGACCAATTACTCCTTTGATGGAGTAACACTCAGAATATACAAGAATTTAAAAAAAAAACAACTTAAAACCACATCCAATCCAATCAATAAATGGGCTAAAGAACTATATAGGAACTTCTCAAAAGAAGAAATACAGAAGGCCAATAAATATGTATGAAAAAATTCAACATCTCTAGCAATCAGAGAAATACAAATCAAAATTTCATTAAGATACCATCTCACCCCAATCAGAACACCAAAGATGCAGAATACAAACAACAGATGCTGTAGAGGTTGTGGTGGGAAAGGAACACTTGTACACTGTTAGTGGGACTGCAGACTAGTGCAGCCATTCCGGAAAGCAGAATAGAGACTCCTCAAAAAAACTAGGGATGAAACTACCATATGACCCAGCTATTCCACTCCCGGGTATTTTCCCAGAACATATAAAATCAGTATATTACAGAAACTGCTGCTTCAGGAAGGTTCTCCAGCTTCCCAGCATCAAGTGTGCCTCTTCTGGGAGTTTTACAAGTTATGGAAAAAGCAGTTACTCATCAGAAACGGCCAGTAAGGTTTTAGAATCAAACTCAACTGAATTGGAATCTGGCACTGATGGTCATCAGCTATGTGACCTTGGGCACTTAAACTCTCAGTCAGTTACTTATCTATACCATACAGCTAGCAAGAAACACACACACAGGCTTGGTAGGAGAATTAACAGAGGCCACGCAAAGTATATGGCTACTACAACTGCTTTTCCCCTTTCTGCCCACTAAAATCCCCTCAGGCATCACCTACCAGTCTTCTCCAATCCAGGGCCCTGTAATCATTCTCTGAGTTGTTTAAATTGTAATAAATGTGTGCCAGATTTCCCAAGTAGCACAAGCTACTTGAGGATGGTGATTTTTGTGTCAATTATGCTTGACTATCTCCTTTTCAACTGTCAGGGCTTCTCATATGTTAACAAATTTCTTTGGAGCTCAGATCTGGGGGCCGAGAACCCTAAGAAGGGGCAGTTTTCCAGTGTTATCTCCACAGCCATAATGCTGCCTGGACCTCAGGAGGTGAACAGTCAGGTGGATGAATGAGATGTGAGCTAAACAGACAGGATGGGTAGGTTTTGCCCATTTTTAAGTTTATATTTAAGATGAGTCGGCCTTCATTACCATCAAGAAATATGATCCTATACCTAGAAGACCCAAAAAAACTCTTACAGAAGACTTTTAGAGCTTATAAATAAATTTACCAAAGTAGCAGGATATAAGATCAACATGCACAAATCAATAACTTTCCCATACTCCAATAGCAATTCAGTCAATCAGGAAATCTGTCCCATCCACAATAATTTCAAAATGAATAAAATAACTGGAAATTAATTTAAAAAGGAAATAAAATACCTCTACAATGAAAACTGTCAAACATTGAAGATAGAAAGAGAAGAAGACCTGAGAAGATGGAAAGATGCCCCATGTTCTTTGTTAGGCAGAATTGGCATAATAAAAATGGCCATTCTGCCAAAAGTCTTGTCCAGATTCAATGCAATCCCAGGAAAGATACCAATATCTTCACAGATATAGAAAAATCAGTTCTCAAATTCATTTGGAACAATAGGAAACCCAGAATAGCCAAAGCACTATTAAGAAAAATAAAAACAATGACACAAACAAAAAAAGAACAGGAGGTATTGTATCACAATACCTGACCTGAAATTATGCTATAAAGCTGTAGTAACAGAAGCAGCATGGTATTGGTATCATAATGGGGAGGAAGAGCAATGGAATAGCATAGAAGACACTGAGACTAACCCACAAATCTTTAATCATCTGATACTTGAAAAAGAAGGCAAAAACATAGCTTGGAGGTAAAGCAGCCTCTTCAACAAATGGTGCTGGACAAACTGGACACCCATAAGCAGACAAGCAAACAATTGAAATTAGATCCTTATCTCTCACCCTGCACAAAAATCAAATTGAAATGGATCAAAAAGTGGGAATTAAACCAGCGATCATACAATTATTAGAAGAAAAAATAAGATCAACCCTCTGCCATATTGGTGTAGGTATCTTCTTCCTTAACAAGATGCCTGTAGTACAAAAAATTAAAACCAATAATTAATGCGTGGGATACCATTAAACTAAAATGCTTCTGCACAGATAAGGAATTAGTCAATAGTGTCAGGAGAGAACCTACAGAATGGGAGAAAATCATGACTTGCTACTTCTCCGTAAGGAGCTAACATTCAGAATACACACAGCATTCAAAAAACGTAACACCAAAAGCACACACTCCAATCAATACATGGGCTATGGAACTATACAGAAACTTCTCAACAGAAGTTCAAAAAGTCAGGAGATACATGAGAAAGTGTTCTACATCACTAGCAATCAGAGAAATGCAATTTAAAACTGCACTGAGATCCCACTTCACTCCAGTCATAATGGCAAAGATGAAAAAAGGGAAAAGTAATGGTTGCTAGAACGGTTGTGGGAAGAAAGAAACACTAACACACTATTGGTTGGACTGAAAACTGACACAGGCACTCTGGAAAGCAGTGTGACACTCCTCAAGGAAACTGAATAAGAACAGAGATTAGAAACACAATTTTGGATACATTGCATTGAAATAGTCTCTGTGACATCTGAGAGGTGAGATGGAAAGATTGGAGGTATGAAGCTAGAGGTCAGGGTGAGGTCTAAGTTTAGATGGACACCCGGAAGTAAGGATTATGGAATCTGATGCTTGTGCTCTCATGAATATGGAATCTAAAAGAGCAAATAGTTCAGATATGAAATGTCCTCTCCCACTCCCATCCCTGGAGGCTACAACAATAGAAATAATACTCTTTGGCTAATCATTTTATCAAATATGGAGCTTTGGACAAACTATCTTTCTTATTCATGACTATCCAGGGAATTACATACTTTCTAACCTATACTTGGACAGGAAAATAAAATATATTAAAAATAATAACATAATAATTATACCATACTCTACAACCTAGCCATTTACATGCATTGTTAGCCATACATTGATTAAGATAATAAAGAGATTTGTTTAAAGTGGCATAGGATAGTAGGTGTATGATTAGGGGTGGCATTTTGGGAGTAAGTTAATTTTCTCTGTATTCCTGATACATTTCTGTTTCAAGTGCATGTGCAAGAAGATCTTTTCCAGGATTCTGAGATAAGGTACAGCTTTCCTCTGAGTGTTCTACATCTGTTGTTCTAAAAACAGCTTTAGTTAGCAGAGCCTCTCATACTTACCTAAAACAATGTTTATAACTAGCCCAAGACCAAATGAATAAAAAGAAGGGACAAACCCTTGTTTTGTATATGGAGAGTAACTCATCAAGAAGTCAATTGATAAAAGAAAATGCTAGATTTTAAATATGATATTATGCTTTGATTATGTAATAATGATCTAAGTAAAACATTTATTATTACAGGTTTCATATATTTTTGTACTCATCATCATAAGCACTATGTAGCTTTCATAGATGGGCATGTTACAGAAAAAAAGTTGGTTATTTTGCATATATTTATGAAGTACTGTAAAATTTCCATACAATATTTTAATTTGGAAATTCTTCTGAGCAATGAATCCATCTCGTACTGTATTTTAAAATAGTATATATTATTAATGATTAATTGCTGTTTGCTAGTGTTGTTTTCATATAAACACAGAACTAATTCTCTTTGAAATTTTAAGAACAGACAAAATCCACCAAATGCTATCAATCCTAATTTGTCTAGCAGGAAATTCAGACTTATCTAAATCATTTAGATGTTATAAGAATTCAAAACTAAAAATAGTCTTTAGTTTTCATACTTACACATACACAATCTCATCTGGTCCCCTGATTCCAATAATAAGGATGATTTGTGTTGGTACTTGTGATTTACAGTTCTCAGCACTTAAAACTTTTTGTCAATTAAAAGCAATGACATATATTCTAAAGTGAGCTGTCTGATCAATATTTTATTCCTGACCTATGTTACTTTGTGAGATACACACACACACACACACACACACACATATATACTATATATATATACAAATATATACACATACATATATTTCTTTTTTTATAGAGAGGGACAGTGAGACAGTGAGAGAGAGAATCAATTTTTATTTAGTTTTTCACGTGGTTTTCATTGCTCTGACACTTAGTTGTGTACATGGTGCTGGGGTTTGAACCTTAGTACTCGCGCACGCCAGGCAAGCACCATAACCGCTGAGTCACCGTTCCAGCCCTTGTTTTATATTTTTAAATGTACTATAGTTTATTGTCAGTACTTCACCAGTATCTTCAAATTCTACAACTCACATGAAAGTCTTCATAAACTGAAGCGAAACATGCCTCACAACTTGCGGCGTTATATATAGCAAACTGTTTTGTAAATATGAGACATTAATATTCCCAGTTCAGATATTTCCAGGTGATTTGAAAATTTAAGGTTTCAGATATATGTATACACACAGACTTATGTACACAATATAATATTTAATATCTATATAAAATTTATATAGCATATAAAGTTATAAATATACATATATATATACATTCATGTATGTATTATATATAGCCTTTTTTTTAAAGAGGGGACAGTGAAAGAGAAAGAATCAATGTTATTTAGTTTTTCATGTGGCTTTCGTTGCTCCGAGACTTCGTTGTGCACGTGGTGCTGGGATTGGAACTTGCGTCCTCACACGTGCCAGGCAAGCGACTTAACGGCCAAGCCACCGCTCAAGCTCCACGGCCTATGTTTTTCCACGAACTGTCACAAAATATGACTTTAATTAAAATAACAATTAGAAAGTGTTTCTACTAGTTTACCTTAAAATGTGTGAGGTAAATTGATAAACGTTTATGAACAACTCCCCGCTCCCACAAATCATTTTATGTTTATTCAATTTAAGAAATTCCCAGTCCCTCAGCGACCTCGGAGGGCAGAGCAAAGGGCGCGAGTCCCCAAGGGCTTCTCTGGGGCGGCGCCCGGGACCGGTGCCCGCCGAAGCCCTTAAGCTGGGGAACCGCACCCTGCTGCAGGCTGAGGCTGCCCCAGGGCGCCCGCCAGGCGCCCGCCGCTCCCGGCTCGCGCCCGGGCCGCGCCTCCGCAGTGAGCGCCGCCCTGCGGGCCTGGGCAGCGCGAGGATGTCCTTGCCCCACGGGCAGTGGGCGCTGCGGCCCGGTGGTCCGGAGGGCCTGGGCCCGCCACCGTGTGGCCGCAGCCGGTAGACCATCTCTGGGGAGCGCAGAAAGGGGAGTTGGTCCTCTGAGGAACCCGAGGAGACGGGCGACGCAAGGTGAGGTGGGATCCCAGGCCGGCCGGAGGGGAGGGCGCGCGAAGAACGGCGGTGGCGCAACGGCGCAACTGGAGCCAGGCTGCACCGAAAGCAGCGGCCACTGCTCTGTTTCCCGAGCCTGGTGGCTGCGCGGTCCTGTGGGTTAGTAAGAGGCTCTCTGCGCAAAGGAAGCACACTCTAGGACCAAGGGACGCTGAAACTATTCTGAAAAGGTTAGGAAAAGAGAATCTGTAAGAAAATTAAAAGCGTTCACGCAATGTGAACTAGCGATGTCTCCTTCTTTCTACTCTTCATTTTCCAGTTTCTCCAAAACACACTTCGTTTATTTAATAGGAGAAATAATAAAAACCCAAGAAACTTTTCTTTAAAAATTCAAAAATTGTAAGAGTCAAGTGAATAAATAGGTTCATCATATTCATGGTATGCAGTTATAATCATTTTGAATAAACTTTTACTTAGATTTGCTATGCATGGAAAATTTTGGACATACATAAAAATTGAAAATTACATTTCTCCTTTTAATAATCTTGTATTAGAAGTCTGACTATAACACTACAAAATACTCAAGACTCTTAAATATTAAATTTAAATCTACATCATCCATAATAAAAAAATTAAGGATGATGTTTTTGTATCTCTCACATCACATTCACTAAAGAGCACCTGCATATATTATTTTGTTTTATATATTCTTTTTAAAACTTATCCAAGTCTATAAGACCCTGGTTCAAATAAATGAACTTTGAAAGCTTTTTTTTCCATTTCTAATTGTTCTTGAGAAGCAATTAACGTTTCTTAGCATATTCATTATCACTTTCCTCTACTGCTGTATTTCTTCTTTGATAATGAATCACGATACCATAATGTAAACTCTGTGTTACATTGGGATTATAGCCCAATCAGTTCACGTCTAAACTTTCTTGCACTGTCTCTTGCACACGAGCTTCTGGGGGACACCTCATAGCTAGAACATAACAGTGTGTGTACATTTAAATAAAGAGTATTATAAAACTTTGTGATCACAGAGTATAAGAAGAGAATTATAAACTTGTGTTTTCTGGAATATTTCAGCACTATCATTTGTATTCTTAAAGGAACCCAAAACATTCAAGAAAGATTTAGTATACATTATGCATACATATTTTCAGAAAGAGGCAATCCAATATGCAATATATTTAGGAAGACTTTTTATTGTATTTTGTGCCATCTTGGATATCTTTTGGGAGTTATGTTATTATTGACTTTCTTCTGTTTATGAGCTTTGGAAGTTGTTGATCCTCTGTATGACATATATATCTTTGAGTGTTCTCTGTAGAGCTGGTTGTATTTTCATGTATCTTGCTAATTTGAACTTATCATGAAAGTATTTTCTCAACACATTTGAAGCTGAATTTTGCAGTGTATAGTATCTTTGGCTGAAAATTGTTTTCTTTCAATATTTGAAAAATATTGTTCCATGCTCTCCTGGCCTTTATTTTCTGGGGTGAAAAATCCACAATAATCCTTATTGCTCTACCTCTGAATGTGATTTGGTGATTTTCCCTTGTTGATTTTAGAATTTTTCCTTGATTTCTCTGTTATCAATTTTATATATGATGTGTCTAAGTGAGTTTCTCATTGGTTAGGTCTGCTTGGTGCCCTACAGGTGTCTTCAATTTGAATTTCTGAATCGATTCTGATATAGGGGAAATTTTCTTTGGTGATCTCATTGAGAAGATTCTTAATGCTGCTCCTTTCTTGCTCTATACTTTGTCCAATCCCAATTCTCAGGTTATTTCTTCTCATCTGGTCCCTGCTTCTTGGAAGTTCTGATCATGCTCAATAAGTGTGTTTTCTTGTCTATCCTCCTTGATCTCAATGTTGCTCAGCTTGTCTTTGTGGTCTGATTTTTGCTCTTCGAGAGCTGAGGTTCTATTTTCTACTGAGTTCACTCTGATATTAGTATCTTCCAATGAGCTGTTAATTTGGTTGATGGTATTTTTCAATTCTAAGAGCTCTGCTGGCTACATCTCTTTTTAGAATGTCTAGCTCTTTATCAAAGTGGTCTCTCAGCTCTTGAAATTGCTCTCTAATTTCCTTCCTTTCACCTTCTTTTAATTATTCGATTGATCTACTAATCAGATTGTTGATACTTTTTTCAAGGTTTTCATCTAGGATCCCATCCATGGACTCCTTGGGTGGAGAGCTGTGGGTTTGATGTGGAGGATTGTTCCCTTTTTCCTCATGTTCAGTTTCAGGGAGTGGGGCCTGAGGTGCATCACTGAATAATTCTCTTGGGGGCTTTGTTGATGGGTGTGGGATTTTTGTCTCTTCACTTAGTTGGGCTGCGTTACAATTTGGATAGTATAGTTCAATGGCTTACCTCCCAAACTGTGAATTATTATGGAACTTTACTATTTCCAATATCTCAGGAGATAATGGGTAGGAATCAATATGTACAGCCAATGCATACAACAGATAGTGTTGGTCTGGTTACTTTGTGCCAACTCTAGCTGTTATTAAGAGCAAACGGATTACTAGTTTTCTTCCATGAGGATCCTTAGAGTATACTTGATTTGAAACCAAACACTTCAGTTTTCCATAACCTCTGTAGGTGAAGAAAAAAAGTCTAGAAAGCAAAGGGAATATGATAGGAAGGTAGTGTGGAACTTGTGAATTTAGGGAGAGAACAATAAGACAGTAGAAATGATGTAGGCTATTCTGCTAAAATAAAGAAAAGAAAAAAAGGGGAAAAGATTGGGGTAATGTCTTTGAGGGAAAAATGAGAGGGAGCCGAATACAATTTAGATGTTGACAGAGGAATGGGAAAAAAGGTGTAGCAGAGAGGCTCACTATTGGGATTCTCTTCAGCACAAAGATATTATGCACTAGATTGCAAGATCACAGACAGCCACAGATCGAACCACAGCACAGACAGACAAAACAAACAACAACAACAAAATGCAAACAGACAGGAATGCAAATTCCAGAAAAACAACAACAACAACAACAACAAATAGTTGGGAAGTTTATGAATTATTACCACTGAGGTCAAAATTGACAGTGGGACTATATGTTCACATGTGACATCTAAGAGGAGGCACTTTCCAGGTGAGATTGCTGGAGGGACTGCATTTTGGTGTTCTTAGCTGGATGTCAGATTCCTAGGAGTCCTCCCAATATTCTTCTCCTGTGGAGGGGGTGCAGACTTTCCTCATCCCTGTGTCCTACTAATACAGCCTTTTGGGACACTCGGGTTGAATCCCTGGGCACTTTAGTGTGTGCCTGCCTAAACTCTTGCCCCTCTTCAGTTGGGTTTCCAGGAGCCGCAGGAAGTCTTGTAGATCCTGGAGCAGCTGCAAGGGTCTCTTGCTGATCCAAGGGGAGTAGCTGACCTGAACTGAGCTCTCCTGAGACAGCTGTTGCCCCAATCTTGAGTGACCTGAGGCTCCCACTTGCCCCAAAGTGATGATGCCTGAGGCAGTCTTAGCTCCAGCAAGCAGTGGGGTGGTGAGAAGGAGACACAGGCCCAGCTAGACCTGTGTCTGGGGAGGTCTCAAATGCAGACACACAGGTGTGGAAGCCAAGTCCCACTTGAAGCACCTAGAGCCAATGGGACCACCTCTGTTTCCAGGACTCAGGGCCTGAAAGCAGATGAAAGCACTGGTCCCAGGACACCCCTTCTGATCACAGGCCACTGAGACTGAAGGTAATATCTTCCCAGTAGAAAATTACAGGTGGTTATCTGCACTCCAGAGTCACAGGTCCTGTAAGCCAACCCCGCCCAGCCCCTGTAGGACCTGTGGAGCTGCCTGTGATGCAGAATCCTGATAGCAAACTCTGCCTGGAGTTTGGCATATGTATGTTGGAGTTTGGCATATTTTGGGGGTGGCGGGAAGCCTGTATTCAAGAATCGCAAGACCAGTAAGGAGCATTGTCACAGATCACACAGCCCACAGGGCGGACAGTCCGAACCCTGGGGTTCTGAAGACGTCAGCTACCTGGTGGTGTGGCCACTGGGGTGACTCAGTTCTTGGAGCACCTGTTTGGACTGCCCACCCGGTGGAGTCAAAATGTCAATTGCCCTGGCTCAGACTAGGGGAGACTAAGGTGCATGCATCAGTGCAGTCCTTGAGTTCCTGCCACCGTGGAGTGCAACACACACCCTTCTGGTATGGGAGATCACTGTTCCAAATTGTGTGCACTGCTCCTTCCCCTCTGTACCCATCCAGCCACCCACTGGCTGGGTGGCAGTCCTTGCTATCAGAGCTGCTCGATCTTAATTTGGATTGTCTTCTATGCTTAGTTTATCCAAGCCTCTGTGTATCTAAGTTTCCTTGCTTGAATGTGTTTAGGCAGAAATTTGCCATTCACCCCCCTCACAGAAACACACTTCTCCCACCGTTGGTGTCCTGCTTCATGGAAAGATTTTTCATGCAGCCCTGCTGCCATCACCATCTTCCATCCATCTCTCTCCTTTGACGTAAAAGCCCCTAATGTCTGATCTCAGTGAAGCAATAGAAAGGAGAGAACTTTCTAAGAAGAGAATATACACAGAAACACTTAACCATAGAACAGATGGCCTGTGCTGAACACCACGGTAGCTGAATCTGAAAGGAAACCAAGCATGAAGGAAAGGGGATGATCATGAGAACCTTACACACAAGACCAACAGCAACAGGAATCCATCAAAGGCCAAGGCATGTGTGGTAGCTCCTGCAATCAAAATGCCCACCAAAAGATGCAAACCACCTCACCCCAGAACATATCAGCATAATACCTCACAAAGAAAACCAGAAAATGTGATTGTTGTTCACATGACCTTCAAAGGAGGAAATGATCCTAGGTCACCCTACTGGTCCTGTCTAGTCACGGGACTCTGAAAAGCGAAAAGTAAGCTGGATGAAGAGGATGAAAAGCAAGAAAGAGTCAAAAACGAGAGGGAATTCAGTGCCTCTACCAATTCTGAAAATGGAAGAAGGGGAAACAAGAGACAAGGAACGAGGCGGACTCTAGAAAACGGGAGTGTTTGTCAGCAAAGGCCTGGAAAGGAGTATGGCTCACATCCCCACAAGTGCAAGGAATTAGGTTCTGCTTACACCACAAGGGAACAAGCAAATGCCACTGAATCTCCTGCTTCACCAATACTGAATGTCTCTCCATGTATTTGAATCTTCATTGATTTCCTTCATTATTATTTTGTAGTTCTCAGTATTAAAGCACTATGCCGTAAATTGTTCGAACTTCAGTTGAGTGTTTTTTGAAGCAACTAAAATGGTGATATTTTTTCAGGTTAATTGAAAGTTCTTTGACAGTTTACAGAAATAAAACTGACTATTGTAAACTTATTTTCAATCTTGAAATCCTGTTGAACTTAAAATCAGAGCTAGGAATTCTTGGATGCTTATAAAAAAAATTCTCATTGTAAAATGATGTCACCTGCAAATGAGGACTGCTTTCCTTCTTCCTTTGTCATTTCTAAGGTTTCCATTTCCTGTTCTTGCCTCAGTGCTCTAGACAGAACCTCTAGCACTGTTGAATAAAGGTGCTGATAAGAGGCCTTCTTGTTAGCAATCTTAGAGGAAAAGCAGTCATCCTTTCCCCATCAAGTATAATACTAGATATACCATATTGGTTGGTCGCTATCATGAAGAGGGAGAAATACTCCCTGTGTATGACTTTTCTAGGGAAGCCACATCAAAGTCCCACAAAGAGAGTGTTTTAAAACACCAAATACATTCCCTTGCACTTCTGGAGAATACGTGTCCAAGATCAGGATGTCATCATTAATGACATGCTCCCTCTAAGACTTCCTAGCATCTAGTGATGGTGTCAAACCTAGATGTTCCTGTGCATCATTCACGACACGGGATACTCTGTCTGCTGACTCTGCTTATCAGGAGGTATGGATAGATTCCTTCAGTGACATAATCTTTATGTCAAGGTCTATGTTGGACATTCGCAAATTAGTAATCTAATTTCCTTAATGGTCACTGGACCATGTAAGTGTGCATGTTCTGGTAGTTTGTGCTTTTCCATAGACTCATCTCTCCCATCTAAACTGTATTGATTGTGTTTGTAATGGTGTTTGGTTGTACTAATCCATGTTTTCTCTGAGGCTGCAGACTTTACTTTCAAAGCAATACATTCATTAAGCTGTCACTGTAAAAATGAGGCCTGATTCTATTCAGGGTATGTGAAGGTGAAGGTCACAGGTGGGTTTGTGGACCACAGCCATGAATTTCTGTCAGCTGGCAATGTGCTCTGACCCACAAAACCACATCCCCATGATTACATTAGTGCCCAGGAGGCAAGAAGAGGACATAGGAAGTTGTGACTAAAGGAAACTTTTGAAGAACAGGGGTTCAGTGCCCACAGTGCAACCCTGCACAGTGGTTTTGTGGATAAACCCATGGTTTGGGCACTACTTGGTGGAAGGGCCTCAGCTAAAGGAGCTCAGTGGGTTGCACATATTTAAATAATTGGGCGAAACAGCCCTTCCTCCTTACCTAAGCTGAGGAGTTACATTGCCCACAGGGGAAAGGCCAAATCTGTCTCCAGGAACCACAGTGAGAACCCTGACAAGTGTCAGCCTGGCCCAGTGGCAGCACCAGAGCAAAACCCCAGCTCAGCCCACCCTGTCCTTCAGCTCCCGAGAACAAGTCACACTAAATATGCGAAAGGTATTCCTCCTGTCCACTGCCTCCATCCCCTCCTCCAGATGTTCTGCACTGTCTGGCACTATCTGTGCATCTGGAGTGATCCACCTGGCCCCGGACATGCTCCCCAGGAACACTCCACAATCATCTTCATGATGCCTCTCCAGCCGCCCAGAATCTCCTGCACATTGTAACTTTTCAGGCAGCAACTAAGCCATCCATTCCCAAAGGCAAGGGTTGATGTCTATTTCCAGGAGGCACACATTATGCCTCAAACATGGGAAATGGATTTGCCTTAAGAAGATTTAACTTCCACTGGGGTTTTTTCTTTAAAAAAAAGTATGTAGATTTCTCTTGAAAAAAGAAGTTAAGCATCTGAAGATTTCACAAATGGCAACCTCTCAGAATGACCCATGTGACATGGTTCCCCACTAAGGCGATGAGCAGGAAGCAGCTGCCAAAGCAACTGTGGGGACCCAGCCCAGAGGAGAGTACATGGTTGGGTGGTGCCGAAAACTCCTGTCTTTGCTCATCCAAGTATTTCTCCCTCTTCTTTTGTGCGCTCTTCAAATGACAAAATTCAGTGTGAATAGAACCCAAAGATAACAGCAATTCCACGCTTGTACAAAGCGGCGCCTTTGCCTTTATAGAAATAGCATCCATAGGATGGCTGAACAACTCCACTCCCCATACCCCACGTGGTGCCCTCTCCACTGTCTTTAGCAGGAGCCATGAAGAGGTTAGGGTTGGGGAGGTGGAATGGTACCTGGTGAGGCATCCAGTCACCACTGCATGCAGGCCCACCAGTACCCACCGGCCCACATCCCCCCTCCTCCCCTCAGATGATATTAATGAGATACAAAGTAAACTCAGAGGTTTCCAAGGCCTTCTCAGATGTGATTTCTCTAACTGTTGACACCCATCCTCTCTGCACACCTCAGGGAGGCAATTCCTTAGGCCAAAGCTCACCTGCTAAAGTAATGTCTACACTGACTGAAGGGGCTGTTAAAACTGTCACTAGGTCAAAGCAAGTGAGTGCTCACTAGCTCCAGTGGAGAGACCCTCCATATTACCTAAACACAACTGAGTCCCCATCTACTTGGCTAAAGTGGAGTTCCCGTCTTTACTGCCCATGTTGAGAGTCCCTAATTCACACTGGTTCAAGGTGAGCAAGTCTTTCTCTCTTGACCCAGAGAGCAAGGCACAGTAGGCCATGCCTTACAGAGGGCAGTTGGTGAGCTGACCTCACCCTAAAGCCCCACACCTCCATATTTTCACATCAATCTTGCTTTTTGTAAAAATCTTTAAAAACATCAATTTTATTATATGATTTGTGAAAAAAGAAATTCGTGAAAAAAATCTCCCATTCCAGAAGCATGGGAGAAAGTCAGAGTAGAGTAGGGCATGGGGGAGGGTACCAGGGAAAAGAGCCTCTGAAGTCTCTTGCAGGAGGGGCAGAGGAGCGTCCTGATGTCCAGGTGGATCCTGATGTGCTCCTGGCTGGAACCCGCATGAAGAACCCTGAGCCACTATGCACACTTGCTCGTGCAGTTGTGTGTCCATGTGATCGATGCCCTTGCTGTGACATCAGCATCCACAGTAGAAAAGGTCTGCTGGCTGGCTGTCCATTGCTTTCGTCCGGCTCCAATCTGGATTTACATGGGGGCTACCCTGTTTCCCAGCCTAGCACGTTTCTGCCCTCTGTGCTCTGGAGCCTCATTCTCCCTCCCACGTGGCACACAGCAGCACAGCTGTCTGAAGCAGGCGGCAATCGTCCTCCTCACTCGCTTCCAGCCTTTGCCATGGAGTTGCCCAGTGGGAGACTCTTGGGAGAAACTCCTGCTGTCTCCTGGTGGCATGGGGGACACAGGCTTCTCTTGGGAGGCTAGGCTGGGAATGGGGGTCCTCGCAGGCAGGGTGCAGAGATCAATGGCGGGCTGGCTGGCCCTTCTCATGTCCTTCTGCCCTGACCACTTGGCCTCCTTGGGCAGCTGACGCTCACAGGGCAAGGGGAAGGTGCGGAGGGCAGGCTCACTGGCGCTCCTCTTCTGGAGGACAGGGACACGGGAAGGATTCACAGGTTGTGTTTGTGACATAACCCTTGCAGGCACAGGCTTCACCTGGAACACACTGCGGGCCTCGTGGCAGAGCTGGTGCTGCACTATCAAGTACGTAGCCATCACGTCATCGAACTTTCTCTCGGACAGCGACTGCCAGGTTTCGTATGGGTCGTAGCCCATGTCAAAGAGGACGGTCAGTATCGTGGGGTCTCGGAGTACAGGGAGTGGGTCAGGAGAAAAGGATAAAATCTTCTCACCTTGACTCACCCACGGGTCCTCAAGGATTTCCTCTATGGAAAGCCTGGCCATGGTGTCCACGGTCAGTATGTCCTTGAGCAGGCTCTGTGCTTGGGCAGGAACGTGCTGGGGAATGTCCAGCTTTGGAAACAAGATCTGCTTCCTCAGCTCCCTGTTGT